>VXCM01001752.1:85495-125731 GCA_014773175.1 Lucifuga dentata
CACACCTCACCCTTTGGAAAAAGTGAAACACCTTTCTGAGTCTCAGAGAAAGGAAGAAGCAAAGCCTGATATGGACAGAGAGAGGATAGACTTTGGGCGGTGTGTTGGTGATTCCTGCATGTAGCACTGATTAAGGAGTGTGAAGACTTGAAAAAGGCTTAACTCATTCCTGACACAAGATAATTTGGTACCTCTTTGCACTGAAACACAAAATCAAATTGTGGTTGTTGTGTATAATATAAGTGCTTTATTAACACATAGGCCTACCAATTGCTACCCAGTGACACTGAAGGAAACGATCTGATTAAAAAAAGCATGCCTTTTTCAGTAGTATACTTCATACATTTTCTTATAACTTTCCTGGCTCAACTGCTGAGGCTTTGGTTCTGTTTTGTATATTGCAAACACACATCAGTCTATTTTTCAGGCCTGTTGACCGTGGATACTGACATGCCATGTTTGATTTGAGCTCAACTTTGAAAACTAACCACTATACTGAGACATCCATACTGTATTGTTACAATGGAACAATAAAAGACAAAATTGGATATAAAAACTAATATTTTACGCTCTGTGTTCATGTGTGTTGGTGTTGTTTTTGATGTTGTTTTTTTTACTTTTCATAGTGGTGTGGGTTGTACCGATGGTGACAATGCTGCCATATCTGATTTCTTTCCCCTCCCCCTCACCCGCTTGGCAAAACAAAACAAACAAACAGAGGAAGATTGTTCATTTCACACCATAAATGGCTCTGTCTGCCTTGTACAGTAAGTCAGCAACTTGAGATACCAAACTCATGATTCTAATGCTCACAGCTTGTGATGGTTCTAATGCTGGCAGCATCAAGATCAGTAAAATTGGAGCAACTGATCCTAATGTTATCACTCTGACTGAGTACCATTCATTTCCACAAGCTTTATAGTTTTAATACAACATTAATGGGGTGTTTACTGGTCTTGGAGAGCACTACTTACATGTGAAAACAACTGTGTAAAGGCTTTTGTGGCTGTAGAGGGTGCTGTGAGGTCAGGGTTACTTCCTGTTGGTGCTAAAGTTGGAAAAATAAAACCAACCCTAAAAAGGTCTGGGAGACTCATAATTTCCAAACTTAGTCTAGCACCAACAGTTGTCTAAAGCACCAACAGGAAGTAACCCTTGTGATGTCATAGAAGTCAGTTTGTACATCTCCCTCCATAGCCAGCTATTTGCACATGCTAAAATAGTGCTCCCTACACCAATAAATTGAATTTAATGTGTAGAACTGGTGGAGTCCCCCTTCATATCAAAATACATGTTAACATACCAAATGCATTAGATGAGAAGCCTGGTATCTACAGTTGTGTCCCTGGGTGTTGATTATGATTTATTCATGTTCTCTCATGGCCTAATGGTAGTGGACCTCTCTGACTCTGTGGTGTGCTAATATTGTGTTTGATATAATGATGATTTCCTCCTAAGTGTTTCTTCTACATATCTACAATGTAAGCGTGTGTGAAACCATATCTCATGTACTCCTTTTTGTAAACACATTTCTACTGTATAAATGAACTGTAGATACACAGAGAGCTCCAACCCACACAGCTATTCATATCGTTTTGTACAGAACAGGAAATACTAAGTCTTTCATCATTATGCATTTTGTGGCGAAAGCTGATCGTCTTCAGTGTTTTTGCTTTAGATCCCAATGAAGAGCACAGGCAGACCGACAGAGGCCGACTCTGCAGTGTGAGAGTGTTTCTTACTTTGTAATCTGCTGCCCCATGCTTCCACACCTTCCCATGGCTTCTCTCCTCAGGTTACCACAGAAACTACTGAGACGGCTGACAATGATGCTACACCTGTCCGAGCGCCATCCCCAATCATGCGGCCACTCCTACCAGGGACCATGAGACCCCTCAGCCCTATGAGGAGCCCCCAAGTTCCCCTGGACCTACAAGATCCCCAAGATCTGGCGGCCAAGAAGAAAAAAGGACTCCTTTCCAAGGGGAAGAAGCTGTTGAAGAGACTCTCCCCTGTGAAATAAAATCACAACATACATATGTGCATATGCTGGGCTCTGTATATTGCATCCATACAATCAACTCTAATCCAATGACACATAACAGAGAGGATGTGACATTTGTCTTCTGGACCATGTGAGCCTATTTGATTTTTATTATTATTATTAAGTTCAGTGATGGATAAAAATCTACTTAATTCTGTGCAGTGCATTGTGCCAAAATCAAGAGGTCAACTGACACAAAAATTACTGTGATGTATTTTAAATCAAGGATGATATACAGTATATGTATGTGTGTGTGTGTGTGTATATATATATATATATGTGTATATATATTTTCTATATATACATATAAACTAGGATTTTCATGACATTTTTTTCTCTTTTCTTTATCATTAGTCAGTTTAACTGTGTGAAACATTTATTTCAAGCAGGGTAGCTTTGAAAATTCAGATTTCTTTGACTATTGATGTCAATACAAGGAAATAAAGACCATTCCTCTTAGAAGATTTCAAATAAATTACATTACACTGTTACTGAGGCATTCTGTTAAGTAATGCTGGCTGCTAACACAAAGGCTTTATTCAGTGCAATATTATCGAAAGGTGGTAGCACATGGGTGTTAAAACCACAACTGGAAGGACAGGAAATATTACAAGTTTACCTGAGAGCAAGACAAGCATACTGGAATCAGGGCATTAATGCAACTTGAGCATGAAAAACACCAGAGGGGCTTAGCTGTATCAGTGGCCTTTATGAGCGTGATATTCCTCATTTTTCTGCATTTGATAAGGTTATGTTAAGGTTATGAGTTACACCATTTTTTCCAGGAGTTGCTTGTGCATTATCACCTTCTGTAAGTTAAATAACAACAGAAACATTCATTGTCCTGGTTGTCAAAATGTCATGAAACGCCTAGTTGAAGACAACTTTTTGTGTCTGTCTTCCTGTTGCACAAAGATAGGTGTTTTGTCTGATGATTGGTAAAGACATGTTTTGTATGCCTGTTTGTGTGTATGTGAGGCAGTATGAGGTGATGCATTCATGTTTTTTTTTTTCTGACAGAGACTATATAGTTATTGGTCTTGTGATTTAGTGATGTGCTGCTACTGCCATTGCTTGTGTATTTATTACTTTGGTTGTCTCATGTTGATATCAAGGGCCATGTTGAAGCCTCATATAAATTGCAAATCAAAATATCAAGATGTGCATCTGTAACATTTACCCCCAAGGTCTCCAGTGGGAAGAAATAATCATGTTTTTTACTTGAGTATGTTTATTTTTTATTTTTTTTGCTTTTGGATTTTAACTGAAGTATATATTGTATATACTTATATAAGGACTATACTATACACAGGTGCAACGTGTTCCACACATTATATACATTTAAAGGGGAATCTGGTAGAAAGCAGATTTCATTCCTATGATCCTGGATAATTTAAATTCAGACTTAGATCCATTTGGTCCTTTACTTTGTTGTGATGTATTCCTGTGAGTCTTTGCCAAAAAATGCACTTATTTGCATAAAAAACAGTATGAGATGTAAACCAGAAAATAGAATCAGATCAAAAGAAATGACTTAACATGCTGTGGCTTGTCATGGTGACTGTTAAATCTGTTTCTCAGTCGTTACCAGTGGGGAGATTCCAGAAAAGTTTCTGAATTCTGAAATTAAATATTATCTTTTCAAAATATCTATATGCATAAAAACAGTACTTCAATAATTAGTTTCAGTCTAATTCAAATAAATGCTAAAGAACTCATATTACGAACTGAAAATTAGTATGTCCCTGTAATATCTATCTATCTCTCTCTCTCTCTCTCTCTCTCTCTCTCTNCTCTCTCTCTCTCTCTATATATATATATATATATATATATATATATATATAATACCCCAGTTTTAAAGTTTTAAATGTTCTATTCAAGCATATTAATGTCCATTTTTTCCATATGTAATGTTGAACTTGTATTTTGACATAAAAGAAACAGGGTTCATTCTCATTGTTGTTTATTTATTTGTTAGACAGAGAAATGAAACGATAGATGTGATAGCCAAAATGGTATGTATGAAGAGTTGAGCTGGCAATAGGTTTACATTTGAATCTTTTGTTCCAAAGAAGGTTTTTTTTTTTTTTTNGGTTTTTTTTTTTTTTTCATATTTTCTGCATATTTCATATTTACTACATATTTTCTGTTCATTGCAATCATTCATCCCAAAACCAAATCACTGAGTTACTAATGGGTGTAATGTCTCTTAACACTCTTGCTCTTTTGTACTTTACTCCATTTGTAGGTAATTTATAAATGTTTCTACTTGATTTGAAGTCTGTTTTTAGTGCACTGAGATTTCCTCTCCCTGTAAAAGACTGCGAGCATTCTCCATCGTGTCCTTTGAAATCAGATGTATCAGTCCACCGTATGTGCTTGCTCTGTGAATCAAAGTGTAAAAAAGAGAAATCATTGGATGGTATTTATGGTGATTAATTGTGTGGGTGTGCATGTGAAAAAATACAAATTTTATAACCAAATTAAATTTGATATTTTTTAGAAAATAACTGCATTTATTTGTATATATTGTAACTTGCTTTCTGTATAAGGAGATTTAAAGGGGGACTCCACCAATTTTATACATCAAATTCATTTTACTGGTCATGAGGAGAAACAGAGTGTAAAAACAACTGTATGAAGACTTTTGTCACCGTAGATGATGCTCAGTTTCAGGGAAATCACAAGGGTTACTTGCCATTGGTGCGTAAAACTGTAAAACTAAAGCACTATAAAAGCAACCAAAGCCACTCCCAGAACTGTACAGCACATTCATCTTCCCTAGCATCTGTGAGTGGCCCCAGTTTTCAAAGTTGTCACCTTCAGAATAAAAACAAAGGAATGCTTGTGATGTCATAAGGGTGAAATTTCCCACGCCTCTCTCTAATTTCATAAAAGGCTTTATACAGTTTCCCCACACTAAATGGAGTGCCCCATGACAAATAAACTGATTTTGTGAATTTGAGTTCCCCTTTATGCCTTTATCTGGAATCCTGCAACTTTAGCTTTTCAGACCCAAACTAATTTTTGTCATCTTTGGACCCACCATTCTCTCTAAACCTGAAACTCAAAATGTAGCTTTAAAGTCACAGACATGATTAGTGGTTCAAGGGACTGTCTTTCAATGACTTCCATTTATAGCTGCAGAAGGGAGAAAATTGCCTAAATGTCTCATCACAATTTCAAATTCAGGACTAATAATATTATAACTGTAATACCNAAAAAAAAAAAACAACAGCATTTTTTTTCTTTTACGTTTCATTATACGTGTCACACAAATCCAAAAATAGGAGCTTGACAGCAGTTTAATGCAACTGACACAATAAATGAAGGGTAAAATGAAGTAAGGTGCAGTGGCTGATGGAGGCTGCATTTCAGATCATCATGGCTGCACACATTCAACTGTGGGGTAATAAGGTTATCTTCTTCTCATATAGTAACTGACATAAATACTTATTAGTGGCATTTCGATCTATAATTAGAAGATCATTGTACTGTTAAGTAGAAGGTAGACCTATGTTTTGAAATTCAATTCTTTTTAACTCCAGATTATTTCTATTAAAAGAGAAAAAATGGGATTGAAATATTGTTAATGAATCGGTATTCAAAGTACCATTATTATTTTGTTTGAATGACAGCCAGCATTAGTAGATGATCTGAACTAACTGATGCATTCAAATGTCATTCTCTGCTTCCCGAAAAATTTTCTTTGAATTTACTGACAATTACAGTTTATACTCAGCAAATCATTGTTGTAACAGCACACAACTCTAAAGTGGATCAAACCTCCAAACGCTTCAGCCAGTAGTCACCCACATTTAGTCATATTCACCACAATGCCTGTCATTTCAAAATTCTTTTAGTCACCATTAGTTTGATTTAATCATGACTGCACTGTGTAATCAGCTGCAGCAAGTGGATAATTATTTGGATAGAAAATCCCTAAATCAACTTTCAAATCTCTGTGCTGCTTAACACTCATTTAATCACAGAAAGAGGCTAAAAGTGACAAGAGATCTTATGTGCAAATAACTTAGATTTTGTGGTTATCCATATTGTTGAATAAAATTAGTCTCACTTATGTATATAAATTTAATATAGAAACATATCTGCAGTCTAATTGTGCATATGAGTTTTCTTCAAAGAACAGAGATGATAACAGTGCTTATGTAGAAGGAGGAGAAAAGAGGATAACAGATGATTTTGCACATGTGCAGCATTTAACATAAAGAGATATACATGAAGAACAGATCATTGTGAAACAGCCAGGGAAACTGTGTAAAACAAAGCATCAATGAGTTGTGACATTCTGTCACACATATATTACAAGACATGGCAATAAGTTTAGAATTGCTTCAGTTTAAGCAGAGATAGCCTTTGCTAGATTTCAACCATCCTTTATCTGGTTGATGAAACATCCAAATGGCAAAGCCGCCCAGATGAGCAAAAGGTTCCAGCTTCTGTTACAAATAGATCACATTCCACAACCTTTAAATTTTACTTTTTCCTCCAGCCTAGCCTAGTTGTAGATTGGCAAGCAACCAAACCATCGCAACAAATTTTCCAGCGATACTTTAACTCAGCAACAAAAAGCTCAGGGATGTAGAGGCTCGGCTGACACAAGCTGACGTCAGACTGCTTGAGAGATTTAGATTTCCTTGTAGTGTAAAAAACAAAAACAAAACAAAACAAAAAAACAACACGAATTAACTGAAGTGCTGCTAAAATGAGATCTGCAGTCTGATGGATGCCTCGAGCTGTCACCAGTCACAGTGGCTCTCATCCATGACTTCATTACTTGTTCTGACTGAAAGAGGGTCTGAAATGTTTTGCCTCAGTTTGCTGCAGTATAAACAGAAAGCATTTGTGATTCCAAACTTGCTCAGTGTGACATCAAAACACACTGAGATAAATTGCAAGGGTTGAACCACATCAACAATCCCATTAACAGTCTGACACTTTCAGATCCAGAAAAGCTAAATTTGCGCTGACACCATTAATTTGTGTCATTTCACAAGCCAGAAATACTAAATACAACACCTGACAACTGCATACTAATCAGTGAGTCTAACAGCCACTTTCATTTAAATGGTTTACTTGTTGCACATTTAAATTATTGTTATAGTGAAATAAGTTTTTGTAGCCTTAGCAAGATTTTGTTCACAGAAGAGAGCTCTCTGTGGTGTATCAGAAAATAATCAGTTATATCAGAAAAATGGTCACACTATAACAATTCCTCTCTCCGACAAATTTACATGCGGTAGCACTTATGCTTGATTACTACAAACAACCATGGTGAGATGAAAGTTTTGTCTGGAGTGCATATTTACGTTAAAAAGCAAATTTTGCAGGGCTGGCAAGGCCTGGCTCCAATGCAGGGCTGGCAACCCCAGCCCTGCATTGGAGAAATTGGAGAAATTCTAAGAAAAATTGCCCTGCATCCAATGCTGTTACATCAACAACTGGATCCAGGGTGCTTTTTCCTGTCTGTTTCATGTTTTTATCATCTGTTTTACTCTACATCCATAACAGAGGATCGCTGCATCTTTTTAAAAATGACTATCATCCAGTGCAACCCATTTCTCTTCTGTTTTCTCCATTTATTCTATTTTTAGAAGGGCACAGCAGCACATTAGTTGTTGGAAATTAAATGGATAGTAGCTCAGGTGGTAGAGTGGGTCATCCATTAGTGTGATGGTTGATGGTTTGATTTGCAGACACTGACTGATTTTAATCAGATCAGATTAGTGTGGGGTTCAAGGATCAGTACACCAGTGCTACAAATGTATAAGACGAGAGGCATCGTGAAGTGTTTTGTTCTATATGTAGCTTGGAAACTGCTGTACCACTAATGCAGTCCATATTGGAAACAAGGCAAGACAACAAAATGATTTGAATGCATTGTATTATTATTATTATTACTATTAATGAAATTTGAAATGTTTTGTTCATTAAATTGGTAGTATTACATATACACGTACTAAATATAATTTTCCTGCGATAGACTGGCGATCTGTCCGGGGTGTACCCTGCCTCTCGCCCTATGACAGCTGGGATAGGCTCCAGCTCCCCTGTGACCCTCAACAGGACAAACGGGTTTGGACAATGGATGGATGGATGGATGGATATATAATTTTCAGACCTTTGCTGTTTTCAGTTGTTACCCCCAAATCCTCAAGAGGGCAGCAGTGCATTTTAGTTAGCTACAGTTTGTGAAGCCTGTAGTTTGATAGTAAGGGCAGAGAAGTAACATATGCATTGTCACACCTGGCTTTTAGTACCATGTTTACTATCTGATTAATTTCTTTTCCATCAATACTTTCCCCATGAGAATGAGGGCAACCATGCCCACCTGCACATTCATATTTGTCTTTGCTGTTTGCTACTTAGCAAAGGTTGATCCAAAAAAGAAAAAGAACCTTAAAGATGGAGGAATGCAGTGAGGTAACGCTGCAGCACGTGATTTGTCAGGGATGCAAAAAAGAGGAGACAGAATTTTGAAATCAAAGCATTTTTTTTTGTCCTATTCTTACTCCTTTTGTTTCTCTCCTCTCCTCCCTGCTCTCTCAGCACATTCATTCTCTCTTCTTCTTCCTCATGCTCTCTAGACTCCCTAAGGGGTGACGGATGTTTAAAATTCTTGCCTCTTGAAACCTCTCTATCACTGCCTTTCATCCTGCTCGCCACTCCACCAGAGGGGGCATAAGGAGGACATCCATCTCCTGCTGCCCTTTCTGAATATTTCAGAGTGCCAGTTAAACACTCCATGTCAGCTTGACCCTCACAGGTCAGTATCACAGCAGAGATCTGCCCGGTATCCCACTTCACTTTAATTCTGATACACAGAGAGATCTTTTGTCAGCTGGTGGGTGTGAGATTTCTCATAAAGTCTCTCAGCATGAACTGCAGTTAAAACCACCTACTAGTAGGTGTAGTAGGCCCCTACTAGCCCATTCGTATGGCTGATAACGTCACTGATAACGTCGATTCAATGGTTGAGTTTTTACTGATTGGGTGAAACATGGGTTCTTGACTTGAAGTCTGTTTGTGCATGTTTTTGAACAACACGCACGCACACACCACACAAGTTTCCATCTGTATCAAAAATGTGGTGATGCATGCTGATTTTAAAGATGGTTTTTGGATTTTATCGCAGCCATTGCTGTTATTTTTATGTTCACACCTTGTTTTGCTGTTACATATTAGCTCATTCATACACTATCCATCCCTATATTTGTCTTCATCACTTTTAATCACTATAAATATCTAATTGCAATACCAACTGAGAAACTGTAAAGAAAATTTACAATGTAGTGTGTAGGAGAAGGACTACTGGCTCCAAGTTATATTTGGGCTTTTATTCTGAAGTCGTTAGAGTAAATGGATGTAGAAAACATCACACAAGAAGCTATGGGCAAATGCAAAAAGAATCAACATGCCACGTAAAACAACAAAAGTGATACAGAAGACAGGACAGACAAAATCTAGAAACACAAACAATGGATGAAGTCAAGGTGCAACAGCTAAGAAATGTGAGAAATGTGTAAACAATGAAAAAAACTGCATGCAATTCCATAAAATTTTTTAAAATAATACACTGACACATTTTGTCTCAAATCTTATACACTTATGCATGATTCAGTGAAGCTTAGGTGCTCCAACATAGAAATAATAAAGCCATTAGTAGGCCCGAAATGTGTCTGCTTTGTTTAATAAGTATGCCGTTAATGTTATGATGCTTGCATAAAATAAAAAAATAATTTCTCTGCGTGCTTACACGACAGTTATGACAAGTATTCTATTAAAAACAAATGACAATAATAACCCTGACACTGTGAAATGACCTGCTGCTATACATTAACCTCATACGATCCCTTATAACAGGAATTCTCAGTGAAAAAGCTCCATCACACTGAATATATTTCCTGTGTCCATCCATTCCCTCCAACATAAATGTGTTTCCCAGCAGGCGGTTGGTGGCAAGCCTCTTACCTGTCCATCATGGCACTCATAAGGGCTGGCTGTCTGTGGCAGGATATACTACCTGGCTGGTAACTCATTGGAGGCATCCTGCAGGGCGGAAAACGGATGTTTATGGCAGCAACGCTCCAAGAAGCACATTCATTCGTCATCAGCAGTGGCTGAGATCAGCAGAGGGAAGAGGCCAGGCATCAGTCCTGGCCTTGGTGATTCATCTGTGTCCAAGATTGCTTGGAGTGGGAGACGTCCACAGGGCATCACTGGAGAGCCGTCACAGTTTAGACCCGCAAGTGTTGAAATGAGTGGCTGGATGGCTGGAGCACTGAGTGTCATTACACAGGTATAAAGGAGGCTTAATGTTCAGACTCCAGGACTCCCCAGAGATCAGAGAAACACTGAAGCAGTCTGCAATGATTTCTGTTTCACAAAAGCTGCTGTGGTCATGGTCCTATTCTACGGTGACTCAAAACCTTAAAGTAAAAGTTGAAAAAAATACTCTACTGCAAACAAAAATACTGGCAATAAAATGTGCTCAAATATCAAAAGTACTCATCGAAAAAATAAATGGTTATTTTCGGAGCATTAAATGACTGATTTATTAACATGTTTGAGATATATGCTAACCCATCAACAAAGAAAATGCTTCAAATTTGAAGACATAAGGTTTCTCTCTTGACAGTGTATATCTCCATTTTTAGAGCATTTTTAATGATTTATTTTTTTTAACAAATCATCCAAATTGATACAATATGAGGATATTTTTAATGCTTCCAGACCAGCAGAAGGACTGCATACTTCTTCATAGTACAGTAAATTCTCTTTGCTAAATTTTCCTTTCTGGAACTCCAGAGGTTTCTAAATGCATTGTGCCATCAAGCTAAAACAAAGCTACCATATGGTTTTTAACTGATAACCTCATTTTCATAAGCTTATCACATGTTGAATGAAAAGTCTGTAAGGCAAGTAGCAACTATGGCTGACACATTAAATTATTTGAGAAAAAAAATAACCTCAGAAATATATTGTGGAATATGTAAAAAAAAAAAAAAAAAAAAGTGTACTTCAGTATTTGTAACTTGCTACTTTTGCCTTGGGGGTCCTTGAACAACTGTTTGTGTTATTATCCATTCTATTCTTTGACTCCCCTGCCAATCAGATGCAGCACTGACAGGATGATGTAATCCTTCCTCTCCCTGGTTGATGTATAGATGTAAGTCAATTTTATGACCATTTGGCTAATGGCAAGTAATAAGAGGAGTTAAGGAATTAAGATGGGACAGTGCTGCAGCCCAGTATCTGTCTCTGAGCTAGATTACTGTCAGTAAAGGTTAATGGATTAACTAATCATACGATGACCCCTGCATGAACTAGGAAGTCATTGTCTGGTCATCATTCACCTAATGCCAAAATGTCTTGGTTTTCCAGGTGAGCTGCAGGGTATCTGTTATTCTAAGAGTGTATTTGGATCCATTATAGCCTGTCCTAGTTTGTGCTGTTATATAATAACTTTATCTGTCTTTGAAATCCAGGTGGTCATTTGATTGAAATACCTGTTTTTGTCAGGATAAAAAGAAAGAATGTATGAAGTATTTACCTCCAAACAGATGTCAACATTTTTATATATGCCTTTCTACACTCTATATTATCACACACACACACACACACACACACACACGCACACACGGATCCATTTCACGAAGGTCAAATTGTTTTGCTTTTGAGTTTTGAGTGGTGGGATCATGAGATCAATTTCTAATGCCACACTGAAGAGACTACTTTTATACGCTCACACGCAAGCCTGCAAGCACGCCTGCACGCACGCAAGCACATAACCAATGTCACCTACTAGCTTTTCCTTTTCCTCCTTAGAGATTACATTAATCTATTCTAATTACCTTATTTTTATTTACCGTTGTTTGGAAGTCATTCTTCTCTGAGCAATGTTATAAATCCATTTTCAAAAAATTCATCTGTTTCTTGGAATGACATTTATATTTTTTACTTTTTTCCTAAGGGGTATAATTACAAGCTCCTTTCGGTTTCCTTGTCTGACTTTTAAAGTATTTATTTATTTTTTTTAAGTTTTGACATATGGATAAAATAAAAGCAAAATACCTAAATACACATTTTAGAAGTGGCCACCACATTTTCCACATATGCAGCCTGCATCACTCACGTAACCTCATGTGAACTTGCTCTGACATTAGATATATAAATTTAGGTGTATTTTAAAAAATTGTTGTAGTACAATGGTGAGATGCATCATTTCTTCAGATTTCGTCAAGATCCAATCAGATATTGTCATAGATATCATAAGTGGCACGTGGATGTCAAAGCAAACCACAAATACCATGAATCTTTGGAAGAAACAAATGAGTAAATGGATTGAGACTGATTTCTGGGGGATAATCAGAGTGGTGTGTTGCAAACACAGTGCTTCCAAACATAAAATTAATTTCATGCAGCCTTAATGCATCATCAGAGAGCCTAAATCAAGATATGTGCTCCAAAATACACATTTAATATTTGTAGCTATTTTACAGTCACCATTGTTCATTCTGCACAGTAATAGATGGGCTACTAGTTATTGGTTTCAACAACTCAATGAACAGCAAGTTTCCTGTATGAAAACATATAAATCCTTACAGGGTTTTAAGGGGGTAAACTAGGGTTCCTCTATCATCAAATAACCTGCAAAAACCTCTGAGCCACCTGGTAGAACTATCATATCCAGTTGGAGTCACACATGGCGAATCCTTCCACTTCTCAGTCATCTCTGCTCCCATCGACTAATTGCAGCAGCAGGCGTTGCATGTCTAGAACAACAACAGAGATCTGGAGACATTCCCAGACTCAAACAGTCTGTGCCCTCTGCCTCTGTCAGCTTTAATAATCATGTCCTGCCAAAAACACGTACTAAATGCTCAAATTAAACCTCTGCAGTTTAAAAAAAAAAAAAAAAAATGCAATGCATGTAATAATCCTGCATCATTAAATGTGTACGTAAATTTAAGTTACTCTCCTGAGAAAATACAAACTCCTTTAGTCCTTCAAAGTTTAATTGGCACTTAGAGAGTCCTAAAAGTCTCTCTAAGGCAGATATTTATTTGCATAAGCCTCTGCTATGAGGGGAGAGAATGTTTATTCACCAATGATTCCTGCATGCATAATGCTGTCACCTTGGCACGGTTACCACCTTGCAATAAAAAATGAATGGACACAGTGGGCTGAGCTGGCAGACTCTTTGTCAGTAAAGTTGCTATTTTTCAGACACATGTATTCTGGGGGATATTGAAAAGAGAATACCCAGCTCATTAAAGCCTGTAGGTGTTCTGTACAGTAAATCTGATGTCAGCACTTTGTCCGATGTCTCTGTGTAGAACCAGAATGGATGCTCAGTGTTGATGCCACATAAACTCTTAGACAGAAAAACTGCTGGTCTTTGTCATCTGCATAGTTGTAAGACACCTAGAGGCTGTTTCAAATCAGGCTTTCAACTCATGCTTTTCATGCTGCACGATAATGAACATATGGAATTTTACTCAAGGAAGATGAAGGGATAAACAAAAGTGAGATAACTGTGATTCCTTAATGTGTATGATAATAAAAGTGCTTAAAAGATCATACCAATGATTTTGTAGGTTTGAGCCCAATAAATGCAACCTGCATAATTGTTACATTACTGACAAACATTTTCCAAAACATACTACTAGAATGGTAAATATTAAAACTGTTTTTCCTACCTTCCAGACTGCCATTGGTTTCAGTTAATTCCACTATGCTATAAAAGATATATATATATATATATATATCTCAACTTGTAGAGACTTAAAATGTGCTTGAGATAGGTTACACATTACACAAACTATATACCATTATTATTATTTTTGTCGAAGTTACATAATTTAACTGATCCAACATGGAGCTACACAGAAGAAAATGTATTTCTCCTCCAGGGAATATAGTCCCAGAAGAAGACTGCTTTTACTGAGAAGTTAGAATGCAGTGCCTTCTCTACAATAGTGCTTAGGTGTTAGCAGGTGAAACATTGAAACATTTGATTTTGAAAGACGGGATTTAGAAGAATAACAACAAAACTAAAATACAGTTTTACTTTTGGAAAATGGAAGTGATGTTATATGTATGTAGGCAGTATTTAATGGCCTCAAACATGAAAAACCACTGTTATGGTCCTTTAAAGGCCTGCAGTAACAAAAAAAAAAAAAAAAAAAAAAAATGTATGGACATCATGTCAAGCAACCCTCTCAAAATGATAACAGCTTTACATGAAGTAGTGAAGTGGGACACATAAAACACTGATGTAGAATTTGCATGAGTGTTTGCTGAGCCTTTCTATAGTGTTGCCAAACATATAGTGGGTTCTGCCACTACAAGGCTTTCTGTAGTGCCTGCATCCATCTGCTCCATCCTACGCAGCAGATATGATCCATGAGGTGCTCTGGACTTGCAATATGCAGCTGAATCCTGGCAAAACCTCTATTAGGTTTTCTGCCAGAGTTGGCTCAAATAATGTCAAGATTATTACAAAGCAGAGCTTACTGAATGCATGTGAACATCTGTGCATGTGTTAAAATCATTTCTGCAATTTTTCCTTTGTTTACAATTTGTAAAAGCAGTTTGATTCGTAATTCATAGTTTTGCACCAGCAGCTTTCTCAGCTTTTGATTCAAATTAAGTCAGTATCTATGATGTCAAAAATTCTATCAGTCACTTTTTAAATTGTTTCTGAAAATCTTTGCGTGATACAACAGTTTAATACAGCAACCTTTATTACATATGTTTTACACTAAAACAGATTTTAAAAGATCTTGATTTCTTATGTCCTTCTTTTTATTTACTTTTTCAGATAAACTACTTTCCTACAGAAGAATTCTAGAAATAAATTAATCTATTAGATTTGAACCTCACCTTTCACTTGTTTGTTGTTGTTGCTTCTTAAATGAGTTACAATATTAATTATTCAGAGAAATAACTGGGAGGTTATTTACATCTGACTGCATTTGTGAATAAAAAGCTGAACTTGAACTCTCATTTTACTTTTATCCCAAATAATGTGGAATTATGCATATAGAAATAGTCCTCGTGGGAGGGTGTGTTCATGCATACTGACTCATATCCTTAATTCGTCAAATCAACATTAAAAATGACTCTGCGAAATGACTGATCCTCTTGACCTAATGTGCATTTAATTTGCTTGCAGCTCTTTGACCACGGGCGATTACCCACGTGGTTCCTACTAATCTGTCCCACGGCACGTTTAATGATTTTCCTGGGAATAACGGCGCTTGCTGCTGTCCTACCGTGCAACCGGAGGTCTGGTACCGTTTAGAGAAGGCAAAGTTTAAAACGCGTAATGTGGATAAACTTACCGGGCCTGGACAACGGACTTTTATTTCAACACATTTACCGAAGTTGACAGTGCCTCCGTGTGTTTGTTTTTGGATCACAGTGGAAGCAGTAACTTCACGGAAATGATGCTCAACTTTCCTCTCCGTTCATTCCTCCCATTTGTGGCAGCTGCTGTTCTCACAGCTGTTACTAAAGGTGAGACTTGTGTGATGTTTTTNTTTTTTTTTTTTTTTTTTTTTTTTGGTGATTGGAGAACGTTTATTTGTCACATTTATGTTTGCACGAACGCCTTTAGGGAAAAATAATATATCAGGATATGCATGGTGGTAATCATTGTCTGGAAATCCACAAAAAGCCAGCCTTAGATTCATATCAGATACAGATTATCAGAAAAATTATATAGAGATTATGAGAAAATGTTCTCTTCTCTGTGAGGTTGGTTGGGTTACTCGCCCTCAAACCTTCTCTGTGTAAAATGCACTCTGGTGCACATCATTCTGCTTTAGAAAGATTCATCACCGGGATTAAAGAGGCTTGAAGGCAAAGTTGCACAGCTGTTCCTGTGGTTGTTTGAAGATAACCTGCATGAAGCTCTGAGGTTCAGCTGCCTATTGCTCTGATAAAGATATCATGCGGATGACTACATTTTGACGTTGCCTGTGTTTATATCTATTTGTGTGTGTGTGTCTGTGTGTGTGTGGGTGTGCACAAGATATCAGTGTGTGTGGAAATTTCATCATTTATATAAGTGACTGCTACATTTCTCCTTGCACAGGACTCAGCTGTCAGATGTGTTCTTAATGTATGTCTAAATGATATACTCAACCTTTGAAGAGCCATGCATATGCACAGCAGGTGTTATCTTTTTTTCCCCCTCACTTTCTCAGTCACTGGGATGTGTGGCCTTTGAGGTTGAGCTGTCATTTACTGTAGAGGTTGTCTAATGGCACAGGCCAAGATTTGTCATGGAAACAGCCAAGATTCATCAAATTAATCTCTTATATAAAATATTACATTCACTGATGACTACAGTCCAAATATATCAGCATCTATATTACACAGTCACATTTTTAATGTTAGTTGCTACACCCTGGAAATCAAGGCTGATTGACTGAAACAACAATCTTACAAAGAATATTTGGTTTTTGGAAAGGTTTCATTCATGCGCTTTTATGTTGTGAAGCCATTCACATAGATGTAATGTTCAGTGTATTCTAGTAACATTGTCTGTAGCATCAACAAGCTGAAGACTGACAGGTTAATTACAGATGTGTTGCATTCAGCACATCACAACTTCATTTAGAACTAGATGCAAATGTCATTTTCCACTTTTCGCCACTCAAGCTTGGTGACATTGACTAATTATGACTTATTATGAGAATATATTTTGACCAAATGGCTTAGAACTTCAAAACAATACAGGCAACTTTAAAACGTAGTCTATTGTTTTTCAACAAAAATAGTCCAGCCTATTAGATAAAAAAAAAAAAAATAATAATAATAATAAAAAAATTCAAACAAATCTCTCATGATTATTGATTGAGAAGTCGAAGAAGAAGACGGCACCTAAACTTGGAAGTGCAAAATTACACATAAAGTCACGATTCCTTCCACTTAGTTGAGTTGATTTCTTCATCCGACAAACCCTGTTCTAATCTCTTTACGTTTCAAATTTATGGCTAACATGATAAGATTAAAAGCCAATTAGGAGTGCCGAGGCTGGTGGAGGCTGGTGGAGGCTGAATTGCTATAAATATGGATTTGTTCATTTCTGCCAAATCAGTAGACATGCACAGATTGCACATACACTGTGTAGGTTATGTACAGTATGAATGCATGTGTGTGTGTGTGTGTGTGTGTGTGTGTGTGTGGGTGGGTGGGTGGGTGTGTATGTGCAATGTGGACATGAGAGATGAGTTGCATGTTGATGTTGCTCTTGTTTTTATGTTTGTGTGTCTTTTTGCTATGGAACAGCGATGTGGAGTTGAAGACACATTTCTCCATGGAGACAAATAAAGTATTTCTTAGCTTAAAGGAGCATACCAGTTATTTTGCATGTTTGAGCCCCAATAAATACAAGCTGCATACATGTTACTCTACTGCTAACCATTTTCCAAAACATACTCCTGGAGGAATACATTTTAGAATTGTTTTCCTACCTTCCAGATTGCCATTGGTTTCAGTTTATCCCCCAGTACACTATTAAAATCAACTTGTAGAGACTTGAACCATGCTTGAGATAGGAAATCCATCACAACAAATAACCCATAATTCTTAATTTTTGTTGAAGTTACTAAATTTAACACAGGACTGCAAGGAAGAAAATGTGTCTCTACCAGGGAATATAGTCCCAGGATAAGATGACCTGAACTGAAAAATTAGAAATGACCTTGTCTTCTACTTTAGGATGTATATGTTAGCAGATGAAACATTGAATTTTAAGGTGGGTATAACACCTGAACATTTCATTTTGAAAGATTAACAGATTTGGTAAAATAACAAGGAAACTAAAGTGAAGTTTTACGCTTTGGAAAATGTGACATAACATGTATCCGGGTATTTTTTATGGGGCTCAAACATACAAAATCACCGGTATGGTCCTTTAATAGTATGGTCCTGTCATGAAAATCCATACATATATTATCAATTATCAGCTCAAGAGAGACAAGTTAGTGTAAGTGACAATGTTATTTCTGTGGTTTGGGATAATAAGCATTCATTAAAAGGAACTCATGCTGATCTTAAAATAGCTGTTTTCTCTTGAGCAAACTCGTTAAGGTTTTGGCAGTTTCTTCTCTTTCTTTACCCATTTGTTTGCCGCTTTAAGTTGAGCTCCAGAATCAGCTGATGAGATGTAGTGTTTGAACTGTTGCGTCTCTGGGATCACTGAGGCTGACAGGATAACAACATACTTATGCTATCTGTGTGCTCTGTGGGGCAGGACCTTTTTATGTATTGAAAAAGGTTGGTGATGTTTTCAGCAACTGATTTGCCTTTTGCTGTGATTCAGTTTTTTCTGAGACATTTTGGCTGGTGTTCTGTTTTACATTTCCAAGGCATAGTGAGTCCCCACTGTGGGGAATCCAGATATCTTCCAAATACTGAATCATGAATTGGGAGCATAAGAAACCACCTCATCAGTCCTGTTTTTTCCAACCAAGATGCCACCAGCAAGTATATGTGTGTTCACAGAGAGACAGTAAGACAGGCTGCGTTTTTGTATCCAAGGTAGAAGGAGCCAGCAATGTGCTCAGTTCAGCTGGCTATTGTGGTTGTTGGTTATCACATTTCATGAGCAGATATGCAGTGATCAACTACACCACCAGTGGATTAAGTTGAATCAGAATTTTCAAAATTAATTCTTTCCTCATAGTTAAACATAGTTTGTGTGTGTTCTGCAGATATCAGAATAATGTGTGCCAGACAAAGGCATACTGTATGTCTCACTTTAATTTTAGAAAGGACTCATTTTGGCTCAAACCCTCCTTCTGGGCAACAAATGACCCTGACATAGTAACCAATCTATTAGGAAGCTATAAATTAACAGCACAAGTAAAGGTAACAGAGGGAATGAGATCATAGTATCATGATAATATGTTCTCAGCTACAAATTTCTGGCAGGAAATCTAAAAATGTTTCAACAAGCCAAGGCATATCTTTTTCTGTTTAAAAATATTTTGAGAAATTTGGTAATCAAGCTGGAGTTTATTGAGTTGAAGTTCTCCCTCATCACATCAGTAGTTTTGTAGTGAAATACACTTTTTATGCTTTATACAAAGGTCACGCAACTAGAGATTATGTAATGGCAGTTTAGGATACGAAAAAACTTGTATTTTGTTAGATAAAGTAATTGATAATATCCTTGTTATAAAATTGATGTTAAAGTTTTATTAAAACATGATTTAAATAGAGATGTTACACAGAATTACAGATCTGTGGACAAAACGCCTATTATGATTTTGTAATAATAAATTACAGCAGCACGCTGATATCAAAATGTATCAAAAACATCTGTATTTTTCCTTGGTTTTCATAAGCTAAATTGATATGTCAGTGTATTCATGAAATGGTTTGAAAAGTGGTTTGAGAATTGGGAAAGAATAATATATCTTTTGTAATACTCTTGGGGGAAAATGAAGCTCTGCTATACGTCTGCGTCAGACAAATTATTTCAGCAAGGAAAGTGGGATCCACACATTAATTTTGGAGCACTTCAACACATGAAGATGGCAAATTATCAAGTGTGTTTGGCAGGAGGAAGTGGGAACTGTCACAGCAGTATCCTGTTGGGACAGTCATCCCACAAATGTTTATGAAAGAGGCCTTTTCATGACTCAGAAATTACATTTGCTATTCAATTTGTTTTATTTTTTTTATTTACTTTTATATTACATCAGCAAATAGCAATTTTGGTTTCTTATCTTTAAAATATCTTAGACTCTTTTTTTTTTTTTTTTTTNTTTTTTTTTTTTTTTTTGTAGTGAACAATGACCATATGGCGGTGTTTGAGTTAATATTTCATCAGCAACCTGCCAATTAAACATGGATGTCTTTACCAGCTTGGTTCCACCATATGCAATACAGATGATACAACCTGTTTGGCTTATACTCCAGCAGTAATACTACTTCAGCTAGCCCATCAGGTTCCAGTATCCTTTCCTTGCAGGACTTAAAAATGAGTTAAAACAAGAGCATTGTGTTACTTTGAATTTGGTTTTCTTAGGGCCAGGAGAATTCTCTATCTCCACGTTTTAGAGAGGGGAATAGCCAGGTTTGCTGCCACTTTAAATGCAAATGATCTTATATGAGTTGAACCTTAGATCTGATTAAAATATCAGTTCACATACTTCATTAAATTGCAGTTATGGTCTTAAAGTTAATGATCTCAAAGTTATTTTACAAGACATCTTGTATTCAGAATTACACATCATTGAATTCATAACTCACACAGAACTAGTGCAACAAAGTTAGCCTATAATAAAGTTATTGCTAACAAAGTCCATCAAAAAAAACTACACTGTGAACTCATCTCTTGTATTCCTTCCCCAAAAACATTTTGTCTATTTTTCTTCACTTTTGTCTTTCTTAGTATGGGAACCAAAGAGAGAAATGATGAAACTATAAGACGCCATCAATAAGCCATTGCCTCTTCTCCCACCAGCTTCTGCAATCTACCTGTACAATCCCAACTGCCACTCTTTGTTTGATCCCTGCAACTGTCTGTGACCCCTTTTACAACCCTGTCAATACTTTCTCAATTAACTGATAAATACATTTTGAAAATGCTGTGGGTTTTATTAATGAAGTACTACAGTTTTGCACCAAACACTGTTGTTGACTTGAAGCAGGAATGATTAGTGGAATTTTGCTCCAAGGACTGCACCTTGGAGGTGCAGTGGTGATCCAGACTTCCTCCAAGCCTCTGAAGACCACAGAAGTGGCAACTTTCTATGTCTTCCTGTCAAGCACATCTACCTTGGAAAATTTCACACTCAGGTGAGAGATTACAATACAGCATTTCCTTTTTACTTGACTTCTCTTAACACTGAACTCTTCATCGCTGTTTACGCATTGAAACAAGTCGTACTGAACTGCATGCCACAGTTGCAGTCTTATAGTGCAAAATTGCTTGTTATCAGTGTCCAAATGTTTTTTGACATTTTCAATATTTGTATCATATTCCAATTACCTCTAGCTGCATCTTGGATCCTGGGATGGGGGCAGAGTTACATATAGAACACCGCCCATGACTGTCCTCACTGGCTATACTTCTAACCTGAGGTGGGGTTACATCTTGATAGGTTAACGTTAGGGTTCATGTCTGATCGTATGTTACAACACCTCCATGTGTAACCTCACCACAAACTCCAAGATGCAGTGAACCCTCACAAAATGGACTATTTTGCATGCAGGCCGGTGCTTGGTGCTTTTTGCAAACTGTAAGCTGCTGGTGCAGGTCAGCTCTATATCCTGTATCTACTCTGTGGGTGGAAGAGTGTATGAAGGACAATCTAATATTACAATTAATTGTTTAACCACATAGTAACTATGACAACATAGCATTTGGGACCTGTAATTAGGAAATTGAGGATCGTTCAGTGTCGATAATCTATCAGTCCTAGGAAACATTACAATCATTAAGCTGTGTTGCTGAGTTTGCAGAGAACAAGAGTTTTGGAGGAGTGGAATAAAATTTTATTGTCATTGAAACATGTGAAGCAGAAAAAGGGCCTGAAAAAAGGTTGAATCATCATGATGTATATTTGAGCGTCTTCATGAAGGATAAGCTCCATGCATTTAAATGGTTACTTAAGGCACTTGAATACTGATGGAGCATGCTATCAAGGCCGCACATTAAAATGCTTGAATGCCAAGATGACTTGTGTTGTCTGCCAGTTTCACCAGCTTCATAAATTACTGATGTGTTATATCCTGTCTACGTCAACTTCTCAGTTATTGGGGAAGTTATGGGGAGCACTCTTCCATATACAGGAAAATAATTGGCAAATTATTTACCAGTTTTAATATCTCAACATCTCGCTAACATTCGAACAAGGTTCTCTGGGTATTTGGCTTCATAAATAATGCATCTGTTTAATGGAGCAGGAAAACAAATCACTAACAACTTCCAGACTGGGTGAAACTGAACTTAATGTCATGCCAAAACACACAGTTCAATCTGTTTTCAAAGTCACAACTTGCTGCATTTGATGCAGTTCACTGAGTGAGGAAAAAGTGTTTTTATTAGAATTTTTCAGACCAGGAAAGTGTGACACTATCTCAGTGAGGCTTGTGTTTCCAGTTTTTACTCCAGGTTTGTACTCAGGTCTTTGTTTGAAATGCAAGACAGATTTCTCTTTCATACCTTGATGTAGTCATGTCACTACAAACAAGCTGATACCACAGTAATCTGCTATGATGTGGGCAAGATATATGTTAATCCACAGTTTACAGAGTAAAACCTGTGTGTCAGTCTAAGTGCTTGACTCAAATGCCAGGCAGATTTGTGACCTGAATGTCACTCCACTGGCTTTAGGTGAGTAAGATAGAGAAACATTGACTTTTTATCTTCTGCTGTTGTTTTGGCCATTTGGAATGATTTACTCAGTTATTTCAGCCCTAGTATTCTGAACTACTGCCACAGCCAGAACATGATTGGACAAGAAGAGCGGACTCAGTTCAGTGGATAAGTCCAAGTGACGGCATTCTGAGGAGCTTGGCAAATGATTGATTCTTCCTGAGAGAAATCCCTGCTCCACTTGATGCTTTGGCTAAAGATTGAGTCCACACCACCAAGGTTAGCCAGATAATCTGTGGGCCTGATTGAAAATGAATAAAGAGTTTAACCCTTTGTGATATAGATGATCTGGGTTGACTGCCAGGATTTACTGCATGCATCTGTGTGTGTGTGTGTGTGTGTGTGTGTGTGTGTNACTGACGACATTGTCTCCACTTGTTAAAAACAGTTCTAAAAATTGTCATTACCAAAATTATGCATATTTCACCAGAAAGAATATTGTGTTTTGGTAGAAATTATTATTAATTATATTAACCCTAACCCTTTCATAAAAAAAAAATATATATTTTTTCAATTAATCATTGTGTCAAAAAAATGATTAAATAAAACAACAAAAACCCATCACAAGTTTCAAGAGGCCGAGATTTCATCTGGAAATTGCAAAGAATGTTTAAAAAATATTCAGTTTCTGCAAAATGGAGAAAAGCAGCAAGTCCTTTATTTTAGAGGAAATGAAACTGGCATTTTTACTTTATTAGATAACTAACGTGATTAATTTACTTGCAAGCAACTAAATACTTTAGGAATAAAGCAGTTCAACATCAAATAAAATTTTGCAGTGATGAATGATCTGCTAGACTGATTTTAATTTTGTATTACTACTTTCATGTTAAGTAAAGAAATACATCACATTAAGTGAAAATAACCTCCATGTAATAATAAAATTAATAGGCTAACAAGAGAGTTAGGAGCTTTCCACCTATAACTTTTCTAAACAAAACATTTTGAAGAGTTTGGCAAAGCAGTGGTTAGGAGTTAACCACATTGAAATGCTGTCAGTTTGCAGGTCGATGTTCATTCTAACCCCGACCTGTAAGGCATGAACTCTGGGTAGTGACTGAAAGCCTAAGAGCAAGGACGCATGAGAATACAATGAGGTTTCTCTGCAGGGTGTTTGGTGGCTGCATGATGGGGTAAGGAGCTGAGTGATCTAAAAAGGCCTTGGTGTTAAGCTTCTGCTGTGCCACACTCAGAGGAGCCAGCTGAAGTGATTCATGCACATGGTGCAGAGGCACAACGGGTGCTCGCCTGTTCTTACTTTGACTGTGGCCTGAACAGTTGTCAAGAAAATGGCTTGATGAGTGCATGCGATGAAATGCAAAAACTACATTTTATCAACTGTCTTTAATAAATGAAAGTTAGTCATTAATTTAAGACAATTGGCAGCCACAGGTTTTGATATAGAAATCGATCTCTGCATTAATAACTCTTTGTCTGGCATTGGTTGAATTATCAGTAGTTGTTGACTGATTCTGACCTTGACACTGTCTCACTTGTTATTGATCAGTCTGGTTGCTGTTTGATAACAAATCAGTATTTGTTAGTGTGCATTTGAAATGCGTGTGTGTGTAGAATATGAGGACATGAAATGACCCAGAAACTACGTTCCAGTATGCATTGACCTTTGTGTCTATGTCTGTCTGTGTGTTTTTATTTGACGTGAAGTCATTTGTTTTGCCAATATGCAGACAGACTGTTATAACAAAGCAAGAAAGACAAGTTGTTTTCAGTTAAATAGCACATTGTTACTCTAAACTTTGACTGGGCTTTATATTAATTAATACCCTGCTATTATTGTTTTGTTTAATTTTTATTGGTGTTTCTGTTTTGTTCTGAAGTCTTGCAGGGGAAGATGCAATCAATCATGTATATACAGATTAGAGTAATCCAAAACTGAGAAACTGTGAAGATTGTTTGGGTGACTTTTTTTCAGGGTCCAGATCCAGCAGAACAATTTATTAAGGTCGAGGTTAANATTGTTTGGGTGACTTTTTTTCAGGGTCCAGATCCAGCAGAACAATTTATTAAGGTCGAGGTTAAAATTCTGCAGGAACTGGGTGATGTTCAAGTCAGCAGGAAACAAAAAACGTGTTTTGCTCAAACAAAGAAAAGAATAATGCTAAGGATAATGAATTGACAATCTTCTAATTTCTAATATAATAACTACTACAGCTGGGAAGCCAAAGCATTAGGAGCTTATGATACACTGTGTCAATCCACGATCTGCCATCCATTGCACTCATTAAGGCTCTTGGGTTGTTAATATTTAACCTGATTGTAAATAATTTAATTGAGAATATTGCTATTATCACAGAGGAGCCATTAGCCACAGTAATTTACTACAAGGACATCTGTGTGTGCTTCTGAGTTTGGGAACATTCCATCTTGAATAGGGAAAGATTAAGCTGTTGGTATTTGTGATGCAATTAGTAAATCTCAGCATGACAATTTGACAACATAGGAGTCTGAGATGCTGTCAAGCTTAAAGTCTCACTTCAATATAAGAAACAAAATGTTTGTTTTCAGTAGGATCTGAAACACTTTTCCTCGTCATCTTCTTTGTTTCTATCTATTTTTGTATTTTGCATATCTTTATCCTCTGCTTTTCTTGCTCTAAACCTCTGTTGATCTCCAGCCCAAGCCATGTCTGCCAGTCCTTATCCCATCATCTGGTTTTACCAACCCAGTCCTTGGTCTCTCATGTGTCTTTGCTTTCCCCCCTCTGTAAGCCCGCGTTAGCTTGAAAACCACCAACAAGCTTTCTCTCTCTCTCTCTCTCTCTCTCTCTCTCTCTCTCTGTCTCGCTGTGAAGCCATGCGGCACAGCTGGAACACACCCAGAGGCAGAAGGGAAGATTAGTGCCTCCTTAGGACACACTGGCCTGGTTTGGACATAAAAAATGTCCCAGGCATTGTTATTCACAAAATGTTGAACTGAAGCTCTCTCTCATGCAGAGACATGCGGACAGTTGCATATGAAAGGCAAAGCTGCATATTTTAAAGGGATGTACAAACAGAATATGAATGATACAACATCAATATGAATGATAATGATGACCTGATACCTGATTAGGAAAACTTGCTTCTATTCATGATTGATAGTTCATCAGTCGAAATAAATGAGACGTGCCATAGATTACATCCTGCATGACTGCTCATGCATTTCACCTAGCATTGATTTATGGTTTTGAAACACTGATACGTGATTCAATCATTTTCGATTCATCTCAGACTAGAGGCAAAAAAAACAAAAACAAAAACAAAAACAAACAAAATAAAACACTAAACAGAGCATCACTCAATTAGAAGTAAACCACTGTCATGCTACAGTTTTACTCCTGCTGTAAGACAATCATTGGTCAGAGCTCAGGTCATGCATACTTGCATGCCATATTTGGCATGTAACCCCTTTTTTGTTGTTCATGGATGCACCATTACAGGTACATTTTGAGACTGGATGTGTACCTTTTGATCAATAATTATACTTTATAAGTTACAAATTTGTACAATCTGCACTTTATCTGACAACCCTACTTTATGGAACTTTAAGGAATTGCAAACTCTTTGCACAGACTTTTACTCTTATTTCAGTATAGAAAACGTTTTCTTTGCTCTTGCACTTTTGCACTATTCTCTGTCTATGCTCTTTGTCTTGTTACTGCACTTCTTGTCTACGTGCACTGTTAAATGTAGCACCAGAAGGTCCTGGAGAAACCGCATTTCATCCTGCCTATGTACTTGTATATGGATGGTTTGGCAATAAAGCTCTGATCCTGATTCTGAAAGAGTGGACTATTGTAGCCACAGTCATAAGCACTGTACAAGATGCATTTGCATCTAGCCTGCATAGGATTGCAGGATCATCATCATCAAACTTTGGAAGGTGAGAAATTGTGTATTAGTAGTGCAACAGATTTACAAAAAAGTAGGATTCCTCAAGAGGTTTTATGATAATTTATGATAATTTTGAGTTTTTGTTGTTCGGTAGGTGCTATATCTTATACTGCTATAAAGGAAGATGAGGTAACACTAAGGACATGATCACCAAAACTGACTTGAAAAAGAGAAAACCATAACTTGATCTGATAAATTTTGTTTTCAGTCTTAATGTGCTGATGGAAGAAACAGAACTGAAGGTAAATATGAAAATGGTGATCCACCCTACCTGTATCAACAGATCAGGCAGGTCAGGGTAGTGACTGTGTATGCTGAGTGTGTTCTGAGGTGCATCTCTTTGTGGCCACAGTCTAGCTTGTGTCACATGAATATTTCCAGCAAGATATTGCACCATGTCTCATCGTGAGATTGTTTGGGTGACTTTTTTTCAGGGTCCAGATCCAGCAGAACAATTTATTAAGGTCGAGGTTAANATTGTTTGGGTGACTTTTTTTCAGGGTCCAGATCCAGCAGAACAATTTATTAAGGTCGAGGTTAAATTCTGCAGGAACTGGGTGATGTTCAAGTCAGCAGGAAACAAAATTCCTTTGTAATGTTTCCAGCACCTTGTTGAACATGTTCCATGAGAAAATTGGTCTGTGTTGGAAACAAATGAGAATCCAGCCAACAGCTAGATTTATACAATAATGCACGTGAGTGAAACATTGCTTTTTAAAATCCGGATAACATTTGTCTCGCTCTGTGAATGACACATGGCTTCTCATCATAGGGATACCTGAAACCCATTATAGGTCATGACCCACGCTTTTAAGGACAAAGCCTTAAGGTAGTTGTGCCTCTGGGATGTCTACTCCATTTATTGCTAATCAGCATTCTAGCTCATCCTAGCAGAGTGATCTGTGTGTCTGAATCAGACATCTGATTAACTGATGCCTGCTTTTCCCCAGGGCTAATGGGAATTAAATACCCCTGCTAATTCTCTGTCTGCCAGCAGCCAGCTACACATCAGTCTGTTGGTGCCTCACCTCGTTAGGCACAATGTGAATGGCAAGACGCGCAGACTGAACGGGTATGTTTGAAGTTAGACCCAAAAGCAGACTCAGACAAGTGAGATGGTTGAAAAGAGTATTTACTTGGTTGGAAAGCTGGTGCACACTCAGCGTCACTGAATTAAGTCAAACAATTATTAAAGGGTAAGACAAAAGCAGCAGTCATTTAGGTCAGCAGACAGAAAGGCAGACGAGGTAATTGAAACCTAAAGGGCAGGAGAAGAAGAATCCGTGGTCAAAAACAGACAGACAATGGTCAAAAAACCAGGCAAGCATTACTCAGGCAGAGAAATCAGTTGCTAAGGAAGGAAAGAAGGGAGGAATCGTGCACGCAGGTGGTGCTATAAAGATAATCTGGCACAGAATGAAGAGAGGCTGTCTGGTATGTACTGTATGCTTAGATGCTGATTGGGTGACTGGGAACAGGTGAGTAGATCAGGTGGGCAGGCTGAGGTGGGAAAATAAACAGGTAAACAGAAAAGGAATCAGATGATGACTCAGAAGCAGAGTTAAATTTCACCATGACACAAAAACACACACATGCGCACATAGTTCTCTATAAACTATAAACACACTGGTAAACACTTAATTCCATACGCTTTCTCAGGATGCAAAATGAAGTACAAAACATCAAATATTAACAAAAGCTCTGACTTATTTTTTTAATTGATGCTGAAAATGCCACTAGATTATAGAATATTTGGCTTATTTTGTCCAGTCCTTTTATGCATTAGAAATCATCCAGTAGTAACTATAATTCATACCTTGTACCAATTAAATGTGTATGAACATGTGTTTTTTTGCAGGGCTACAGCAAAGAAAGGCTTGTCTTTCAGTGCAGCACGGCCCAGTGACTCTGCACTGTGGAACATCGTTTTGGATTCTGGCCGAGGAGCGACTCCTAACACCATCTCTGTCGTCTGCCACAGGAAAGTTGCTGTTACTGCAAAAAGGTTCGTACACTGCAGTACGCGATGAGCAGTATAGAAGTAACTAAGTACATTTAGCCAAGTTCTATACTGATGTGCAGTTTTGAGATACTGGTACTTTACTGTATTTCCATTTAGGAACTGTACTTTTTCCTCCACGTTGATCTGAAGGCTGTCGTTACTAATTACTTTGTAGAGTCAGATTTGCATGTAAAAACATGAGATAAACTCAAAACATGGCATTTTCCATCTTTTTTTTCTCAATTTTTTACTTTCTCATTTTGCTCATTCATCTTTTCTTTCTTTCATACTTTCTTTCTTGATACTTCCCCTTTTATTTCTTCTTCTGCCCTCCTTGTTTGCCTTTGTTGTTCCTTATTTATTTCCTTGTCCCATTCTTTTTTTTTTTCCTTCCCTCTGTCTTTCCTTCTGTCCTTATATTTTGCTTCTTACCTATTTTTCCTTTTTTCAGCTGTCTAACAAAAAACTAAACATAAATGGTATTTCACCCTGTCATACTTTGGTGATTCTCATGATTATGTTACATTTGATAATATTTCTGCAAGCTGGATTTTTAGCTGTGATACTTGAATACACTTTATTATTCTGCCTCTGCTTATGAGATGCATCTGAAACACGAGGGTGTTTATAATAAATCATTGAGCTTTTTCTGCTTGCTTCGCCTGACACACAGCAGTTCATTACACCACTGTTGACTAATGCTGGGGGGAGACAAACAGTCACCTCTGCCCAGCAACCTCCCNCACACACACACACACACACACACATACACACATCCTTCCATCTGCATCCGTCCCACTTATCCGTAATCATCCATAATCACGGGTATGTTATCCAGGCTTAAGTGCTTGCACGTTTAGGAGTGGAGATTAGGAGGGAGAGATATTCCAAGTAGTGTCCGTTATGCTGAGCTCTAGCTAGGACACACACATAAACATGCAAGCACACACACATTCTCCCACCAGTACTTTGAAATGATGATTCCTCCAAGGGTTTAAAGCTGCACAAATAGATGGATTTCTAGGAAATAGGGGAATTAAACCCTTCTAAATTTTTCTCTGTCTCTCTCTCTCTCTCTCTCTCTCTCTCTCTCTCTCTGTCTCTCACAAACTCTTTCTCACTATAGTTTGAGTATGAGTCATGAAATTGCCATCCATTTCATTTAAAAAACACAACAACACAGGAATACAAGAGCCATATCAAGGAAAATGTACATGTACAGTCATGGCAATTGTACTTCTACAGAAGGTTCACATACACAAACTAAACATCACAAGTCAGTAATTCCATTCAATACCTTTCTGGAAATATTGCTTTTATCAAATGAATCATTTGGCACATCAGATGAATACCTTCTTTCTGAGGTTGTTGAGGGGACATGTCACATCTGCTAGCTTTGGTATCAACCCAGAAAATGTGATGCCCAAAACTTGTTTCACCTTGATTCAATAGACTTTGAAGATGAAGGATGCTATTTGTGGTCACCATTTTGGCTTGCCATGTATTTTTCAGAGGTTGTCAAATATGAGTCATTTCTCTTTTTTGAAAATCGACCTTGTATCGCTGACCCTCTGTGAGCAGCTTTCATGTTGAGCAGACAAATTGTAGCATGTACATCCAGTATATCATCAGTCTGTTCTCCTTCTTGCTCTTCCAACCAGAGGTAAGCAACAGCAGAGCTGTGCCAGGAAGCATTGACATTATGAGTTTTTGTCATGATAAAAAAGAATTAGAATTTGCTGAAGCTCCATTTGGATGAACAGGTACAGCATCTTAGCATTTGACACAGGATTAATTTGGAGTAGAATTTACTTGGATAAGTTGGTTCACGCATTTATCACCATGGTTATTGAAAAAAACCATGTGTTAACCCCTCTTGGCTTTCATTCGACTTTTGTATCTTGTCAATAACTCCACCATGAACTACATTAAATTCAGCAAGGGAATAAAGTCTTGGAATCTGGACCCAAAAACAGACTCAGACAAACCAGTGAAAGTAACAACAGTCTTCACTTCTTTTTACTAATATCAGTAAATATACAAGGCAGGTAGGTGAAAACTTCAAAAGGGGCAGGCAATGAACACTGGTAAGGAGCTGGAAAATGATCTGTAACAAGAACATGGCTGATACAGCAAGTCTAAATGGGTTAGGCAGGTAATCAGTGGTAAAAGAATGCAGGCTTACATTCAAAACCAGAAGGCAGGCATGCTGGGTTAACAAGTCCAAAAAGGGCAAGGCAGTAATCTAGCAGGGCTCCAGAGGCAGAGAATGAAGGAAACTGGTGGGTATATAGACTTGGAAGGGGTGATTGAATCAGGAATCTCAAGGGTGATGGCTGTGGACAGGTGGGGAATGACTTTGGGAAATGACTCTGGGGAATGAGTCTGGAATGACAGATGTTACAAGCAGGAAAACACAGCAACATGACAAGCTCACTTAATGAGAGGAGTTAGCAGGTTTGGAGGTGTGTGTCACTGTCACAATGGTACTGCTCAGTTTAAATTACATCTTTATTGGCATAGGTTTCATAAGCCTGACTTATAAGGCTTAATTTATGAACTCATAATAAAGCTTAGTTAACTCATATTCAGCTGACAGTTTTCCAATGCTTGTTAGCCTGCGGCATGTATTTAAGCTGGTATTTTGAGTCTTTAATTGCACAGTCAAAAGTGTACAAAAGTCCAACACACAATTTTCTGCAAACTTAGAAAATTGTTGATAATCGTATTAAAATCGAACAAATATGGCAGATATGTTTTTTTTTTTTTTTTTTTTTTTTTTTTGCATTTCCCACTTTAAGACATTTCTCCATATAAACGTAACCATCCCTCATCAGGTCATTATAAATATACATTAAAATTTAGATATACATTGCTGAGGGGTTTGATATAGCAGAGAGATAATTAGCACTCAATTATTAATTTTCAAGAAAAGACCACAATCAAGCATATTAAACTGTAATGGTGATAAAATATTCATGCTTGTAGAAAAATGTTAATTTCTCTCATTTCAAATCAACTTTATTTATATAGTGTCCCAAAGGCCTTTATGGGGCAACAACAGCTAAAGTTATGGCAGCTAAGTTAAGAGCTACAACACTATGATATGAAAGGAAATTTATTGAAACTCCATACAGTATATTTTATTAATTTACTTCCTTGGAGACAGAGCCATGATCTTGCAATTTATAAATCTGAATTAATATTAAATGCCAGTCTTCTAACAGTATGGCATATCTTTACAAAATCAAATTATATTGACATTTTTATTTTGTTCATCTTTATCTCTTAACAGGGGTCTCCTGGAGGTGTTACAGCTGGACTTTGTGCCCATGGATGTCTCCGAGCAGGCTGAGAGCCAAATGATTTCTTGGCGTTTGGAGCTACCAGGGAATGTTAAAGATGTTGGCATAATGCGGATATATACAACCCAGAGAGACTATGTGGGCCTTGCACCACTTGTCATGGTGAGAAACTTTCTGTCAGACTATATAGTTGTGTGTGTATAACTTTTTTTTTTTTTTTTTTTTTTTATCAGCCCTACAGTGGCTTCACAGGTAATTAACTTATCAGGGACATGCAGTAATTTTTTAATCTGTTATAGTTTTATTGAAGGTGAAGTCTTAGGAAGGAGGAGGTTCAGGAGGCTGTAAGGCGACTATAAAATGCAGAAAATTAGCTAGAGCACCCAGAGAGAGATGTCACACAGGGTGAGGATTTGTTAATTGCAGAGGAGCCCCACGCCTGGTCACTTGGCTTCCTACATTTTCAAACATTGCATTGGGGCAGGTGAGGGTCTCCCACAGCCTACTCAGTCTTAATGAAGTTGGCATTCATCACCTCGATAAAACATGCTGTCATAAACTAAACTTCCTGATAGCGTCCTTGAAAAATAAACAAGGTGGAGACCATATCGCGGCGGACGTTGGCAGATGACATCATAAATATGCAGCACATGTTTTTGTCATTTCACCTGTGACAGAATGGTAATAGTGTCCTGCTGTTTGCTGATTCACAGGCACATCATTTGTTCTGAGCTGCAGTGATGATAAATTTGGACACAGTTTGATCCTGAAAGAAGTTTCCAACCATCAATAAGTCTGTTCTGTAGTCATGGATTATTACTGATAATGCATGCATCAGTGTTATTTTGATGCTCTTTGCTGCTACAGTATATTTTGCTCTGCCACATTTTGTGGCCTCAAAAGCTGTTTACATTTTGGGAAAACTTCCAGAATTTACAAGGTAGCTAGCTCCAAATATGTCTTGATGACTGAGGAAGAAAACTTTTTGGTCCTTTAACAGTGGAATGAATTAGGTCTGGTTTCTCTAAAATTGTGGAGCTTTGTTCACTTATTTACAATAGAGCAGATTAAGTGTAAACCTCATGTGAACCACTGTCACCACTGAAAACCTTTACTAAAAAAGCAGCTTACACAGAAAATAAACACAATGCTTACTATAATGCAGATCCCTCAAAAAAGGATGAACCAGTTTTGACAAAAATTGGTAGAAGGATGGAGCATTAATATTGCAATACAATATTGTTTTTGTTTTGTTTTTTTTTTTTTAATATTTTGTATTCTTCCTTCTATAGTAATATAGTGATACACCATTAATGAAAAAATAGCCATATTTATTCCACGACGGATAGTGCAATTTGGTCTGGAGGACTAAATATATGCTTGGACAAGAGGCACATTAATGGGATTGGAAATGGATGGAAAAAAGCCTAGAAACATGCAACAACCACTAATCTGTAACTGAGATGATGCTGATACATTAGAAACAGTTTTGACATAGTTACAGAGATAGATCTAGAAAAAAAAATATCTAATTAATTTAGATGTATGTTTTTCTTGAGGGCATTATATTATAGAACAAGGCAAATTTTATCTAGGTTGGTTTAGCCTTGGAGGAGGCATGCATAAAGGAATGATGAGTGAATTCATGAGTTAAATTAATGAATATAACTGCGTGCCAGTTTATTCCAAAGCTTGTGGATCTCTCAGTATGGCGCTGCCAGCTCCACAGAGCTCAGCTATGGCTTTCTGCAGTTGTTCTACACAGATTCAGTGGCTTATGTTTGGGTCAGTGTTGCAGTCTGAAGTAGATCACATCCTTTTGGAATTGCGGTCAGCAGCTGTCAAGCCGACAGAGCCAGGGAACATCTGCCGAGTGCTGCCTGATGTTTAGTCCACAAGCATCAAGAGGAAAAAAAAACAACCAAGTGATTGCCCAGGGCTTTTCAACTCACACACACACACACGCACACACACACACACACAGTAGTTATAAATTCATGTTGACGGAGGAGTTAAAAGTGTACAGAGAAAGGTGTGGCGACAATTTACAGGATGTACAGGACGTATACGAGCTAAGCTGATATACAAGGTGAATTCAAGGTAGAAATAATGGGATAGAAGATTAGAAATGTAATCAGTTTTGGATGTGTGGTTAATAAAAATGTAGTAGAGGACTCCAAAATTGATTTTCATCCAGCTGTGTGTGTGTGTGTGTGTGTGTGTGTGTGTGTGGTGTGGGGGTGGGGGAATCACAATTTTGGTTATTTTATACTATAAGAAGTCAAAGTTCTTGTCCATGTGTGCTAGTAAACATTATATATTCCATAAAGAAATGCATTAAAAATAGTATTATTCGAAATCCGTACCTAAGCTCACATATTGTGTTTATTTATTTATGCTATACCAGTAAACTACCTTCACTTCTTGCTCTGGCCTTCCTCTCTCTACAGAACTCTGACATCCTGAACACTGCAGTCCTGACGGGTAAGATGGTGTCAGTCCCAGTGAAAACTTTGGCTGTAGAGGCCGATGGCTCAGTTACAGACGTGACCAACTCCACCAGCTGCAGGTCTGCTGAGGAGGACATACTGAAGGTAATTTAATACCAAAGCTTTTTGATTGCTTAATACTCACTTTGAAAACCATGCAGCTTAAGCAACACTTCCTCTGAGTGAAATATTTATTGTAATCTTTTGCTGCTGCTTATAAAATACATTTGCATGACAGCTGCATGATAGGGAGAGATATAATCTGAATTTTCTGACAGCTATTGAACTTGTGATACAGTTTGGAATATACAGTATATTATTGTTTGCCTTCAGGCTGTAGCACGACTAGAATAGTATACCACTCAGTTAAATAGTGATGAATGATATTGTTTCCATGTTAGTTTCTTTGACTTTAAATTAGCTCCAGTAAACCTTACATTCACCTAACAATCAGTGAATAAAGTCTTTAAAATAAAGTACAACGGTGACCAGCAAATACCCTATAAATAGATTTGTTTTTCATTGAAAATTTGATAAATAAATCTTTCCTTTTTTCCTGATTTGTAACTGTACAATTTATATTGGTGAAATTTTATCTTTCTTTTCACTAGAGTTTCTGTTGACACAAGATTAATGTCACGCGGCAAGCAAATCTCATAAAATTATACGTAAATAATGTAAAACTGGGCAATTTGATCTCTGCAGTGTGTATAACACTTGCATGCGTTTTGAACAAATTTACAAAATATTAGCAATGTGTATGTTGTCTTTTTTTATCATATTGTAATTTAAATATGAATTCACAATGTCATTCCATCCTAATATGCATACAGTAAAGTTTGCTGAATGTTTGGCAGTAATTGAATATAATTGAATTTGGAGACAATGAAAAACAAGATATATTCTAATAGCGCTGTCGTATGTTTGAAGACACTGAGAAACACTGTCACTGTGTCATCAACAGGTCCCGTATGAATTTGTTTGTGTGTGTGTGTGTGTGTGTGTGTGTGGATAAAAGCAGTCTCTCCAATGTGGCATTACAGACTAATCTCATGATCCCACCACTCAAAAGCCATAAGCATGGCGATTTGACCTTCGTGTAATGGACCCATGCTAGTAGGACAGTATAGGAGCAGAGATGAGAGAGAGAGAGAGAGAGAGAGAGAGAGAGAGAGAGAGACTGGCTTTATGAGTGTGAGACAGTATCAGCCTGTAATCATTTCTGTATCAGTATTGGAACCTAATCCAGTTATTATTGTGTCTAAATGGTCTCTTTCACTTCTAGAGGTCACTGACCTCTTACAGCAAGATCATCTGACCAGCTGAAGTTATGATAAAAACATGGACTTTCTGTTTTAGAGTACAACTGCAGGGTGACGGATTCACATACAGACATATGCACATACACATATAATATTGGTTGCGTGCATCAGCACAGAACACATCACATTATTTATTATATCAGCTACTTGGAAAAGACAGTAAATAATGATTCATAACAGAACAAAAACTGAAGGGAGTTAAGAGATTAATTTACGCACCGTAAATTTAATAAGAACAGAAAAATTCCCCTCATTTTCCTCTTTTACATTTTGTATGCATCAGAACCAAGAAAATAAGAGAATTCTCTAAACAATACAGAAGAAGGAGTAAAACAAAGACTTTAATATGAAGAAATGGTCAATACAAACAAAATAAAATTTAAAAATTCATGCAGTGGTACCATTAATCATATCCCCTGCATATGTAAATGTTAAGTTCCTCCCGTGAATCTTGCATTTGTGATATTTCTTATTTTTTTTAATAACAATTTACAAGAGAACAAGTGGATATTATGTTATGATTCATCTTTTTTTTTTTAAATTCCCTCTTTTGCCTTTAAATTTTAATGTTTTTAATTTTAATGTTGAATTCCTGTCTTGTCCTTTTCCCTTTGTTGACTTCTTTAAACACATTAAAAAAATACAAGTTGTATATAACATTCTCAACTTATGTTTGAACAGCAAAAAGCAAAGAGAATTATGCTCTAAATTCTGATCTTTCAATTAACTTTTCATTAAAGGACCATACCGGTGATTTTGCATGTTTAATCCCAATAAATACTACTAACATACATGTTATGTTACTGGCAAACAATCTCCAAAACATAAAACCATTTTTTATTTATTTATTTTTTGTTATTTTGCCAAATCTCCTAATTTTTCAAAATCAAATGTTCAGGTGATACATCCACCTTAAAATTTAATGTTTCACTTGCTAATATTTATGAACGATTGCAGAGGGCACAGCCATTTTAATTTCTTGGTAAAAGCATTCTTTTCCTGGGACTATATTGCCTGGTGGAGATATACATTGTCCTCCATGCAGCTGTTGTTGCATCGGTTAAATAAAGGTACATTTACAAAAACATGTAATAGACGTCGTGTTTGCTGTGATGGATTATGTATATCAAGCGTGTTTCAAGTCTCTACAAGTCAATTTTAATGCTGTACTGGAATGAGCTAAAACCAATGACAGTCTGGAGGGTAAGGAAAAGAAATTCTAAAATTTACCGCTAAAGTAGCATATTTTGGGATTTGATTGTCAGTAATGTAACGTGTATGCAGGTTGTATATATTGGGCTCAAACTTGCAAAATCATCAGTATTGTCCTTTAAAGAGCAGATGATTAGTATGTTGAATAAAAAAAATGCTTTGGATGCTTCTGGAGAGTCTTTTTTAGTGTGTTCAGTGGTTGATATGGCTGCAGTGGGAGATTTGAGCATCGGAATAAACTGGCATGATGGGGAAAAGGTCTTCCCATTTCCACAGCAGCTCAATTTGACTTACCCTGGAAGTCACTCCTCCTTCAACTTTTTATTCTCTTTTCCTCCCCCTTTTTTCCTCCTCCCTCTCCAGTGCTGCACTCTATTCTCCAGTCTAGTGCTCTCCAATTACCTCTGTGGAGCCACTGGTTTGTTAAGATAAGTGAGGCGGTGGTGGAGATAGGCTTCCAATCTTAAATAAGACACACCAACTGCTGTGTTTCAGCTCATTGCTCTTGCTGGTGGGGACTGCAGTTGCTTCTACCTACAGCGCTAGGAAGAGTTGCAAGGCAGAGCTTATTTATAGTCAGCAACTGTTTCAGAGAGATCACGGCTGTGGATTTACATGACAAAAACAAAAGTATAATCTGGATTTCCTGACTAGAGTTGGGGAAGTGTACAAAATGAATAAAATGTTTTTGTGTTTTGCAGTTTCTTTGTGGTGGTGCTTTTGTTTAATCTCTTTTACTTTATCAGATCCCAGCGAAAACTTTCTGACACAGAATCATGAAAACTTAAACTACTCGTGCAGTAGTAGTTCAAGGCACCCAGACTTTTTTAGTGTTGTGTAGTCTTGAAGACGTTTCTGCACCAATTAGCTTCTTCAGGTCTGAGTCAGTGGTGGGCAGAACACTGGCATTTACTGTCTGAGAGTCATTTACACCTGGTCAGGTGACGCTGTGGGTCACTTGGGAGTCATACGTGTGTTGTAGATTGACATGGTGGTCATGTAAGAGTCACAAGTCATTAGAGTCACATGAATTAGAGGGGCAAGCTGTTCTGCAGGACAGCATTAGGTGGTAACAGCCCACACCCTCTGTTCAGGGATGGTTTTTCCATTTTGACCTGGCTTCTCTTTCAATCCATCTGTCTTCTCTAGCCAAAATATGTCCTCCTATGTTGGGCCATGCAGTTTTCTCACAGTTGTTTGTCTCCCAAATGTATAGATCAATTCAGTTCTCCTTGCATTTGATTGCGTAGACGATGATGCTCTGTCTTCAAGACTAAACTGCAAATCCAGTTGCCTTGAACTGCTACTGCTAGATATCCAATAACATGGATGACTTCTTCGACATATTGCATTACTGCAATTTAAGCTTTCCTTTTTTCCAGGTAATTGTGTTCGTTTAAGTCATTTTAAAGTGTAGGGGGACAGGAATGACTGTCAGAATGCCAACCCAGGACATTACTTCCACAGTTAGAATCACTTTCCTTTTCTCTTCCTCCGTCTCTCATCTGTCTTGTCCAGGTGTCTGAGCGATGTGACTATGTGTACGTTAATGGGAAAGAGACGAGAGGAAAGAGCAGGGTGCTAGTCAACTTTACTTACAGTTTCCTAAATGCCCAGCTGGAAATGAATGTATGGATGCCCCGTCTCCCCCTGCTCATCGATGTGGCTGACCCTGAGCTCAGCCAGATCAAAGGATGGAGGGTCCCTGTCTCAACAGGCAAGAGGAAGTAAGGCCTGGCTAGTTCCTCATTAACCTATTGCATTGTTGTACATCCATTATTATTGTACATTGGGTTGCAAAAACTGTGTGGAACTACGGTAGGTACATCAATCCAGTGGAGATTTTGGGCAATCATTTTAATGTTTAACTTTGTTTTTACTTCAGAATAAGTGGTTAAGATAACTGGAGACTTAAGCAAATTCAGTCTGATCTCTCTGGTGGCATTTTAAATTGGTATCTAATGGATTCACAGCTTCCTCATATCTCTGAGTAAATGTTATCACACCCAGCAGTGAGGTCCAAAACTTTGAAAGTAGGACCCAGATAGTAAAAATAAACTGAAATGTTCTTTAAGTTGGACTTTATTAATCCCCATGGGGAAATTCATTTGCATTTGACCTAACTATTGAGAGCAGTGGACATTTATTCTCTGCCCAGGGATCAGCTGCAGCTCTGAGGCCTTTGCCTTCATCAAGGACAATGGAAGGAATAAGTGATATGAAAGTCATTTTGATGTGGGAGGAAACTAGGGAATGACTAAAAATGCAGACTTAAACATATTCTTGGATGTACATGTACACTGAATGTACTTTGCATCAGTGGATTAATATTTATGGAGAGTACACTGCAGAGGCTGCACAGTTGCCCTCAGGATAAAGGTTAGTGGAATTTCACTCAATACTTACAGTACAGTCATTATTTTTCACTCCATACTAATGATAATGGCACAACTGATGGACCATTAGTTTTCTCCAGGGTAAAAACTTTCCGGCTTTCATTTCCCCAAACACTCAATGACCCGTTCCAGGCACCAGCAGAAATCTGACATTTTTATGGTTTTATGTCAGTGGTTCTCATTGTGCCTTCAAGTCCTCCTGAGAAGTTCTGACTTATGAGTTGGGAAGTTGGAGTTGTGACCTCAAGTGTCTTCAAGTGGTTTTGATCAGAACATTATAGTTGTAGCAGAGAATTATTTTTTTCTGTTTTGATATATATGTATGTATGTATTTACAGTATGTGTAGTGCATATGGTATTTGACCATATTTTACACAGAGTTAAAAATTAATTTCTAGTTGGTAGCCACAGCAGATACTGACTTCAGACTTTAGGCATCAAACAGAATTTCTCTTTCTCTCTCTCTCTCTTTTTTTTTTTTAATTCACTGTGGAGATACTGCATGTGGACAGTGTGAAATTCATGAAACTTCTTCCACTCTGCAATTTAATTGAATTTATTTGACATGAGAGAGAGAGAGAGCATACATAACAAATAACAAACTGTGACTTCATGCGTGTCCTCCGGAGCAATAGTGTCATGTAGGATTTTTAGCGTTAGTTTATCCCTGATAGTGTTAAAACAGATTAAACACTAACAGAGTATAATTAACATGGATAATATCACTTAATTAGATATAAATTCAGATTCAGATTCAGATTCAACTTTATTGTCATTGCATATGTCACAAGTACAAGCAATGAAATGCAGATTGCATCTAAACCAGAAGTGCTTCAGCAGTAATTAAATAACATATGATACAATATATACAGGGAGTAAGGTATGAAATGATATATAAATATGTATCTACATGAATGTCTATTTTACAGATATGTACAAGCTCTGAACAGGTTTGGCTATGACTATAATAATGATACAGTGTGAATAACTATACAGTATGTACAGAAATGCAAATTGTGATTATTGGCAGATTATACAGTATGTACAATAGTGCATAGGGAATGATTACAGTATATATAACTGTGTTATCATTGTACAGTAGTACAATGATATATTCAGTCTAGGTGGCGGGGGGGGGGGGGGGG
>VXCM01001752.1:125959-156627 GCA_014773175.1 Lucifuga dentata
GGGGTCGATGAGTATGTGAGGGGATAGAGGATGGGGTAGATGAGTATGTGCGTGTGTAAATGCGTGTTCTTCTAAGTATCAATCTGGCTACCCCATTAAAGACAATATAACTCAAAGGTCGTGAAAGTACAATTAGAAAAGCGAAGTAGCAATGGCAAATGATGAAATAACTCTTGTGAATTAGCATTGTTGGATAAAATGTGAGAAAGTACAGGCTGCAGAGAGTGAAGTGATTTAACTGAAGAAAAAAAAGGACAAAGGAGAGGAAAGAGAAATAGTTTGAATGGAATCTCAAAATTATACAGTTTGAATTGATTTCAGTTTATTATCTGCAGGTGGAAGGCAGACCATATTGACTTACTTATTTGAACAAAAGGATTTAGAAAATAGAAGTTGCTGTGCTCGTGGTTGAGTCACACTGATTCAATTCAAGCAGCATCACCATCAGAGGCTAAACTCCAACCTTGGGCTATATAATAATGATGTTTATTTGCACTGCTGCTCCTAACAGGCTTTCTGCTTGCAGTGCCCAAACATATTCACTGAACCAGCAGCACACCTGTGCTGCAATTTGAATTAGTCCAGCTGCGCGTATGATAATTACATGATCACAGCTGAGAGGCTTTAGGATGGCTCACAGCTTAACCTCTTTCACCTACAGACAAAACCAGTTAGACACAAGACCCAGGTTAATTTAACTTTAATTCATTTAGTGGAAAAGGTCACCTACCGATCCACTGCATGTCTCTAGCAGCAGAGAACACACTGCTGTTCTGAAATAATAATGAGTCATGTTTCTTGGCCAGGAGGAAACCACAATTTAGGAGGTTTAGGGGGCATACCAGATTAACTGAATGCCTGTTATTATTCACAATTTAAATAAGGACATGCTGTCAGATAGTTTTTTGATGGATGTGTTTATTCTGTTTTTCTGACTGTGTGTGGCCTATAACAGATAGCACACAGACTTCTTTTTATTTGAGTCTTTTCCTCTACAGAATATGTGAATTTGATGTGGTGCTCGCTTAATGGGAGTGAGTAGCTGATTAGTGGTTTCTGATGTATTTGGCTCATCTGCCTCCATCTGGTAGGCAAGAAGCAGACCGAATGTGGAGCAGGCTTTCAGGCTTTGACTTTTTGTTTTCCCATCATGGCTCCAGAGTCTTGAAGAGATCCAAGAGAATTTCATCATTTCTATAATGTAGCATGAGTCATTCATTGCTCTCAGATAATTTGCATGGATCCTGGAGGCACCATTTCATTGGGGCTAATTCATTAATAGCAAATTCACCATTTGTTGAACTTGGCTGCAAACATGTCACTCTTTATGGAACAATCAACACTTTGATCCACCAATTAAAACAGTATCTGTTTATGTAAATTTAAATTTTTAGGGCTGATCCAAAATGAGAAATTTGCCAATCGTATGTCTGCACAAGGGACTATGAAAATTAATTACTCCAAAATGCTATGGTAAAAATTGTTCAGAACGTGTGTGTTTAGAGTCCTGGAAGTGCTGAATCCCAGCATGAAAGTTGTATTAACTACTTATGAAAATAAATGCAGTTATAACTGTGTAGTCTATATTGGCTTACAAATGTAAATGTATGCCTTTTAAATATTCATTTTGCAATTTACAGATTTATTCTTTACATTGAAAATTTCTTCGGTAGGGAATGCTCCTGATGAAATCAGTGAGATTTATAGAGTATTAACCAGGTAGGCTGGACATTCTTTTGGAAAGGCTTATTGCTGTTGAACCTTTAAAATGTAATGTTTGAGTGATTTGACAAAATAAAACTATCTGCATTGCTACATACCACTAAAGAGGGACTAGGGATTGGGGATGGTGGTTGGTGTCTGGGTAGGTAGAGGTGTTCTTTTATGATTGAGTGAATGGGTCCTTTAAGGTTAGGGCTGATGATATTAGCAAAAAGGCCTATTGTGCCTTATAATTCCACATCCAATTTGACATAGACATGAGCTGAACTTTTGACCAAGTGCATTCTGAACAAAATGCTTCAAAGTTGCAACAAACAGATTTTACAGTTTATTGTTAAACATTTACACATCTGGAAACAATTGTACAATTTTGTGCAACTTTATACTTTTTGTCGAGTATGTGACTAATTGGTTTTTTATATGTGTGTCTTTGTGCTGGTGTATATCTAGGTCTACGTGGGACAGTAAGGAAGAAGAGGAGATGAGGAAGGGCAGGGGTTGCATGCTGCAGTACCAGCAGTCTGTGCTCAGGGTGCTCACACCCTTCATAGCCCAGTCTGCCTCTGAGATGCTGCCTGACCCTCGAACTGGGGCAGTGCCTGTTGAGTACTTCCTGGGTCCTGACTGGCAGGTAATAAAAATTCAGTAGCCCCAAATGAAGCTGAAGTGTAGTGAAGTTACTAGTAGGATTTATCATTTTTGGTTTAATATAATAATAAACAAACATTCTTCACAATTTTAATGTGTTTTTTTAATGTAAACTTTGGTTAAGATTATAATAACAGTTTCTCTTCCTTTAATTTTAAAATATGCATGTAAATGTACTGAATGTTTTTTCTTTCTTGATTTGCAGGTGGATGTGACCAATCTTGTACGGTATTTTGTGAAAGTGTTAGATCTTGAGGTAGCCAGGGTGCAGGATGGAGTGGTGCTACAGGGACAGGCTGTGGGTATGACCAGTGTACAGGTGAGCCATGACCTGTGTTTATGCTTTGTTCTAGCACTTTTAAAGCATGCCATACACATACAAATGCATCTACAATTTGTAAGAAGCTGTGTTAAATGCATTGCAGGTGCTGTCCCCCGTGACATCAGCAGTCCTGGCTGAGAGGAGGATCAGGGTGCTGGATGATAAAGTGAGTGTGACAGAGCTGGGGGTGCAGCTGGTATCTGGACTCTCTTTGTCCCTGCAACTCAGCCCAGGGAGCCACAGGGCCGTCGTCGCCACAGCAACCACAAGGGAGATCATCACACAGCTCAAACAGGTAATGAAAATAATTAAACACAATATAGCGTAAGTGTCAGGACAATTTCTTTTTATGGAATTTAGCATTATGGATTGCTCATTTCTATTCCGCAAGAAACCCAAGGATGGTCAATTAATCTGCCAGTTCAAACATCTCAAGTTCTACATTGAGTCTCTGAGTGAAAACCAGAGACCAGAGGGTTTTGCAATATTTGAAGGAACTCAGTCATTACCTTCTAATGTGTATCCTGATTTTTGGCCATTGGGAGCATGGAATACATGAGCCTGCAGAGACGAAATCAATCCAGAATCTCTGGGCTGATGTTAACTATTCCTCATTGGCCAATTCATACGGAACAGTTTGCTTGATCTCTCTCTCTCTCTCAGGGCGAGTACGTAATAAGTNTCTCTCTCTCTCTCTCTCTCTCTCTCTCTCTCTCTCTCTCTCTCTCTCTCTCTCTCTCAGGGCGAGTACGTAATAAGTTTTACAAATATACTCATAAACATAGGAGTCAATTTTATCCTATATAGGATTTATGTAGTATTTGTGCACTATTGGCCTTGTACATTATTTGGACAACATATTTTACATAGATATTGAAATTGCTAATATGGTATTGCTAAAGGCTAGGATTAAATATGTGTTTTCCCCTGTATTTTTTCAAACTATGCAATTATTTATTGGTCTAAGTAAATTAAATTTAGGCTGTTTTCCTCTTGTTTTGAGTTACTGCCATTACCTGTTGCAAAGCCTTAAGACATGCTTTTGCTTGTACTTAAATAGTGTTGGCAATGAACAAGTAAACCCCAGACACTGATAAATGGCATCCACTGAAAAATCCCTTATTTTGTGTTATGTAATGTATCGTTAAAACTTCCAACAAATGCAAGTATAAAACAGCAGAAACATAAATAAAAGTTCTGTCCTCCTGGTACCAGAGTTTTTAGAGCAAAATGCTAAGCATTGGTAGTAGCTGGATTAACTGTCAATTAATGCTAGACTACTTTGTTGCATCTTACTTAGCAATGCTAATAACCTTTTACTGCAACCTCTGGAAATGTTCTGCTAGATTTGTAGAGACTGAATGGTTGAAAAGCATTAGGATTTTTGAAATTTACTGTGTTCATGTTGAGGATTCAAGATAATATGATGAATGGGGGTGGGGGNGGGTGGGGTAGGTATGAAGAAGTGTTCTCTGTGAATATGGTGTATTCATATACTCAGACCAGTGATCATACAAAGAACCTGCCTGGTTCCTCGAGGGGACTGCACAATACTGGATAATGGTTGGATGGACCTTGAAAGTCTGGAATGTGTGCTGCACAGGGACTTCTTCTGGATGGGGGAATGAGAAAGCTTTATACTGAGTTCAGGGGCAAGCATGTGGCATCTTTAAGGCTTGAGAAAGGACCTGGCATCTCTTGTAAAGAAATGTGACAATATGAAGAAATATAAAAATGATCTTGTTTCTTGGAAAAAGATTAGGGGATATATTGCTTCTCTAGGAGCATTTTAAGGGAAATCTAGGCATTTCTGTCTTGCAACAAGTCTCATCATCTTTAGAAGATGGGGATTATTTTGTTTTACAGCTGGAACTGGAGAAGTCATTCACTGTCTATTTGTAGACAGTGGTAGTATGGTTAGACTGTGGTAAGATCTTTAAAGATCTGTTTAAAGATCTATTGGGAAGATTTTGCATTAAACAGCATTGTCATTTATTATGTTGAGCAATATCCAAATGTGAAGCATAGAAGACCACATTTCATGTATGAATATGTATAACTAATGATTTAAATATGTCCCTTCTCTCACTCTCTAAGATAATATTCTAGACTTATCAAAATTTTCTCCAGTGTTCTGGGAATGAAGGTTCTGCATTATTGAGTGACCAGAATATTATATAACATTATATAACATTATATAATTTAATGTTTAACATTATATAATTTAATGTTTAATGTGGGACATAATTTAAATTATGCCTTTGATAAAACTTACAAAAAAAAAGGGGCCTTAAAATTATATTTTCAACATAGTATGATAAAATAATGTATCCATATGTTAATGTTCCAACTTCAAAATTAAGGGCTACTACAAAGTGGATTTGAATAATAGAAACTGAGCCAATGGAGCAGATTAAATGATGACTTAGGGGGGGTGTAATACTATTTGCGTATCCTCTTTGCTTGCAGTATAAACTCCTGTTCGCAGCCCCAGATCATCATCTACAGTTGTCCTGCTGTGTGAGATGCATGCAGGGTGCACAGATGATCATTTTAAAAGCTCATTCACACATTTCACCATGGCAGGATGCCCACTTCAGCTGTTGCCCTGAAACAGACATGGGGCCAGCAATTAGACAGTCAATAGCTGTTCGACCAACAACCCATTTTACCAAGTACACTGTTACCGTGACCGGTCTGCCCCCATCGATACTAAATCATGCAGTGCACATGACCAGCCAATTGTCTCAGGGCTATTCATGATGTTTTCACACCCAAAATATAGGTTAGGCCTTTGCTGTTCCAATGACTTTAGCAACAGGAAGTAGGCCATTGTGTATTAATGTGATTGGATTGGCTAATTCTGGTCTCCTTGTAATTATTTTGTTCCTATTCAAAGGGACTTTGTTTTTAATTGCTATGGTTATATTGTATTTCATCCTATGAATTTCTAGGTTTATTATGTATGGTACAATAGCAGCCCGCTGAGTGTAATCATAAGGACATTAGCATAAGCAATTTACTGTGATTAACAATCAAAGCAATATAATGCAGTAAGGCAAACGGGGGTTTTCTAAACTCTAAATTCATACCAGTTTTAAAAAGTAATTCCTGTCTTTAATGATTATTTGCGTCAGAGAAAATGCAAAAGAGAGAAATGGCACCACTTCAGCTCTCAGGCGAGCCAGGGGGGGTTGATTGATTGATGAATTTCTCTGCATGTGTTCTGACCTGCTTTTCTGCAATGTGAGCTCTGCATTGCTATGGTGTAAACTTTCTTTCTTTCTTTCTTTCTTTCTTTCTTTCTTTCTTTCTTTCTTTCTTTCTTTCTTTCAGGAAGCAGTGGTCAGCTGCTGGGTTCAGTTCAGCGAGGGCGCAGTCATTCCTCTCGAACTGTTTGACCGCAGCATCTACTCTCTGACAGTCTCCACCCCAGATGAGGGGGTGGTCACAGTACGCCGCACCCCACAGTCCACCTTTGTTGTGGCACAAGGTGAAGGTGAAGGCCAGGGGGCACTAGTGAGAGTGGAGCTGAGGATCTGTGAGGAGTGCCAGAAGTCCAAGAGGAAGAGCAAGCTGGCAGTGGGCACAGGGCTTCTCAGAATCAACATCCAGAGTAACAGCAAAGCTAGAACAGGAGGAGGCGATGGTAGTGGAACAGACGGAAATAAACAATATGAAGTTGATGCGTCTGAACTTATAGGAGAACCAAAAATGGTGGCGACATCACATCATGCTCTGACAGATGTGGATAAGTGGTTCTTCCAAAGCGCAACACCTGAGCAACGAGTATCCAGCTGGGCAGAATCTACCACCTCAAACACATTTTCAACCACAAGATATGTTCAGCCACGTGATGTGTGGATTGGAAGTACCACTAGAGCTATACGAGGTACATATGCCATCATTCCTACCACTGAATCTACAACTATGAGCACAGCTGGTTTTAATACACCACCAGGCCTTGGAAAACCTGTTATAGATGCAACAGTAGGTGGAGTATCTAAAGGAGATAGTCAGAAGAGAAGCTTTGGAAACATGCTCGATGGCCACAATTCAAGTCCTAAGAAAGATATTTCTAAAGTAGACCTGACACTGAAGAAGGATCTCCCCAGATCTAAAACCACCCCCAAACTAATTGAGAGTGATCTCATTAGGACATTCCAAGCCATGTCGGATCTGGAAATCGGCATGTATGCACTGGTGGGGGTCTCCTGTGTGGCCATTTTTGCTTTCTTGTTCAATTGTGTCTTGTATAACTTCTGCTTCCGGAATCACAAAACCCCATACAGAACAGCCCAGCACCAAGCGGGGACCCAAAGGAACATAAGCATGACTGGGTGTGGCTGGGATCCAACAGTAATGGTGCTCCGACCCCAGGTGATCCAGCCCAAGTGTCCACGCTAAAATGTGAGGCCCATCGCCCTCTGGTGTCCCACTGTTCCATCGATTCCATGCGCCACCACAGCATGGATAACAACCTGCCGCCTGTGAGTGTCACCGGTGTCCCAGAGAGAACTGCCACTCTGGGCCGCTGTAGGTCCAGTTCCCAGCAGCACATTCAGAGAAAGGTAGCTGATCCCCTGGCAAGCCGCTCAGCTACCTTGCTGGCCAAGCCACAACGCAATGAGCCTCTTCACTCCCCTACCAGCAAGAGGAACCAGGTCCAGTTCACCACCTTCACCACCCTGGACATCAAGCACTTGGCTGCACTGAAGAAGAACAGTGTGGACTTGGACTGGGACTTGGACTTGGACTGGGCCAACCAGCAGATGCAGCAGCAACAGGCCCCTGCTGTGCCCCAGACACCATTACCCGACATGCTGTGGCCAGTCGTCAAACCTGTAGGAGAACCCCAATGAGTTTGCGTGTGAAAGAGAGAGAGAGAAAGAGAGAGAGAGAGAGAGAGAGAGAGAGAGAGAGAGAGACTGAAAAAGTGTAAATTTAAATATGTTTATAACGTGGAATATCTAAAAGAAAGTAAGTTAGCAAGATTAAAGATTAAGTTTGCGGATTAAAAAAAACAAAGAAATTTAAATAATGTATTTATTAAGAAGATTACATTTGAGCAGGTTAACGGTTAAATGGTCTGTAAATACAATATGTGTTCCAGCATAAGAAAGTTTGTGTTGATTTCATTGATTTACAAAAAAAAAATGCAAGATTTTAACCTTTAGATCCGAGGTTCTTGTGTATGAAAATAATGCATTGTACAGACCTGGAGGTGTAAATATAGATAAATATTATTATTTATTTCTACATTCCTAACACAAAGCAAATTAATTTTCATCTCCTATTACTTTTCTTATATTCAGTTGCTTCTGTAGAAATGGCTCCAGTTACTGCTAGTTGTCAGAGTGAATACAATTGAGGAGAATTTTTTTTTTTCTTGTAAGTAATTTTATGCTTTTCCAGCTTTTGTATGATTCCTTCTGAGGATACCTGAAGAGTTTTTTTTTTTTTTTCCAATTAGCCAAATAATATACAACATGCATCAAATTATTTTGAGTCAGCTGTCACAGCTAGCTTCCTAGATATTATTCTAATCAAATGCATTATATGTAAATATAGTCTGTCCAGAATTTTAAGTGGACATTGTTTCAGTATTTTTAATGAAATTATATGGGGCTCCAGGCTTTGTTTGTGGGCCTTCTACAATTTATAAAAAATGTTTTTGTCTCTTGACAGAGAATACTTATTCAAGCATAAGATTTTTAAGGATGATGCTTTTTAAAAAAAATGTATTAACCTATTTTTTAATCCAAAATGTGATGTTTTTCCCTATAATATACTATCAATAAAGGAAAAAAAAGATTAATTGGCTATAAATGATGATGTGCTTGTATGTTTAAAAATCAGTTTTTAAGAATTTAAGATAGACAAATATTCATGGGACAAATAATGCAAGGTTTGGAGTACAGCTTAAAGATTTGCTATGCATCACTGGATTTAATTATGTTTAAACACAGTTGAATAAGATGTAAGACTGATGATGTCACACTGATAGCAAGGATTTGATATGTTTCCCAACGCTGGAATTCTGTGCTCATCCTTTATATTGTGACAGTGTCTCCCAAGGAATTATGGGTATTTTATTACCTGTATAGGCTCAGATGTGATAACTTCTGGCTCATTTCTTCTTTTAATATCTTTCTGTGTTCTCTGAAGTAACCATAGCCACATGTCTTAAAATTACACTCTACAATTTGTGATGCATAAACAGTGTACTGAGCTTATAGAAACCCAGGTTATCTGATGCCAGCGTGAATTGGCAGCTGTGGATATGACAGCACACACCGTCATTCCCTGCTGCACAAAAGCAACGGCTGGATTTAGAATGCTGATAAAAGCAATTTTAGTAACTCCCTCCAAATTCTCTACCTACAGGTGCAGGGTTTTGTGTGCATAAACTCTCATTTTTCCAGTCGATTTATCTTTCCACAAGTGGTAAGAAAAGAAAAATAAACTCACTTTAGAGATAAGCTAAGAGTCAAAGCTGTCTGTGCGGTGCATTGTGACCCAGAATCTTTGATTGCAAACCTGGTGTATCAGAGATGAGGCAGAATTCAAAACTTATACATTCAGAGAGACTGGATGATTAAAGCATAAAACAGCTGCATTATTATCTGACAATGCAGTGCAGAAATATTTTTCAATGCGCTTATTTACTGAAATGGTTATGTAATTTTTTTGATCACGGGGTCACCCACATGAGAAACCAAACAGTCAAAACATCCATGCTGTCTTTTTAAGATAATTGGCTTTATCGTGGTTCTGAGAGAGAACTCTTCAATTAATCACACTCATCATGCAAGCTTTGTCTGCCAGAAGAGCTTGCATGATGTCTTGAGTGGATCTGGAAGCAGCTTGTCGAAGTATAATTGCAATTATATTTTAATAAGTGACCCAGTGATATACAGTTCTGTATACTCAGCAGTCAGGGCTGTTTGCATTTCAGTCACAAACTGTGCGAGCTTGTCTTGCAAACAAGTTCGGAGTAGAGTCCCTCAGTATCATTACAGCAGATCTCTAATCTGGAGCATCAGCTTTCCTATTGACAGATTTAACGGATTGGGGTCATTGTGTTGGAGGATTAGTGTGCATTTGCGGACCCTCTCCATGGTACACACCAGTTAACGTAGGCCAAAAGAGACAAGGTCACTTATTTCACAAAGCTGGTTTGTCACAGGTAGGAGTCACAGTCACAGATGGAGGCAGGTGTTTATGAAAGGTGCAGTAGTAAAGCGAACAAGCCTTTTGGGAAGATACAGTTGAGATGTTACAGCTTTTGTATGCTCAATTTAACCTTTGAATACAGTAACCAAACATATAAATACAGACAAAGACATATAAAAAAGACAGGCACACAGAGAATTTTGTGGTAAAATTAAAAAAAATGAAAGTGTGAAGGTTAAATCAGACTGTATGGCAGCTCATTAAGACAGAGTACTGCAAACATTCCAGTGCGCTTGGTGCTGTTATTTGTTGTCAGAATGAAAATGCTCCGTATGCATCATACGATAATGTCACCAGTTCTACAAAGAAGGTGATGGAGAGGAAAATCGTCCATGATTGACAGAAGATGAAATTCAACTAGCAGTTAATTGGTTTAGTTGAATAAGGAACAAGTGTAAAAGGAGGGAGGGAAAGAGGTAAAAAAAAAAAAAAAAAAAANAAAAAAAAAAAAAAAAAAAGATAAATGCATTGAAGTTTGAAATGTTTGAAGTGAAATGGTCAAAAATACAAGAAAGCGACTGCAGCTTGTGCAAGTGCAGTAGTGCAAAAATGACAATGGGCAAGCTGTGGTATTAAATATGTGTTGTCAGCACCAGGCATCTGGCCCCAAAAGCAAAGTGCAAGATGAAGGTCATATTCTGACAGGGGATAACGACTTTTGTCAGTAAAAAGTATCAATTCTGTATGAGTCACAGCAAACAATTGCAAAGCCAGTTGTGGGTTCAATTGAGTGATTTTGTCATGTTATTATGTTCCAAAAGCATTTTTTTTTTCTGGGATGTGTGCTGCTAAATTATGATCCCAGGACTAAGCTAATTAAGTTTTAAAACATGAAAATGTAATAATTAAAGTGATGCCAAGAAACACTTCAGTGTTTTGTGATCTTTAATGATTTGAGTACTCTTAAGTGACTATTATATTATGCCTATGTTATTATATCATTATACCAATAGGTGTCACTAGTGTACACTGTGTTAACTAAGCTGGTGAGTAATACAGCTGATTGAGAAACGGTTGGTTGCACCAACAGATGCAACAGCAACACACTGTGCCATCCTTAGACGGCAGACTTGTCAACCAGCCTAACAACATTACAGGTCTGTGTGATGTGGAAAACTATAATTACCAAGTGTTTGATTTGTTCAGGATTACACTCATTTACATTAACCTCAGTAACTGATGAGAAAATAATTATTTTAATCCATGGGTAAATATCAGATTTTCCCATGTTGTGCAGGACAAGCAGAGGATTACAGATTTTCTTCTTTGCTTCGCTTATCTCATTGAACTGACATCAATTTATATCTCTTACAGTTTAGCAACAGCTACAGAGAACTGAATTTGCCTATTTTCACTCTCTTGTGGCTTTAAACAGTTATTCATGAGTACAAGGCATGATGATTTCACCCAGCACATTGACAAATGTACATTACAATTGTAATTATCCATTGATTCATATTTCTGAGAGATTTTTAATCAATACACATATTTGCCATGTGTATTCTTACAAAAGTCCAATTCTAAAGTTAAATGATGTCTGTCTGAACCATCACTGGGGCCAGCATATTAGGCTGTGCCACCATGAAACTGCAGAACTGAATCACAGGAAAAACCATTGCCTAACCTATTATAAACCTCCCTAATTTTCCTAAACTGAGTGCAGATATGTACCTGATAAAGTAGTCACATATCCACATTGTATCTGCTTGGGCGGAGATAAATTTGGCTGATTATACTGGCAGTTGCGTTGAATGTGAAAGCCCACTCAGTTGCTCAGCCACCTTCTACATCAAGAAAACCCTCATGCCTCTTCCTTATCTTCTTAAACCACAGTAAATTTCAATGTTTGAGTACAGACAGATGCTGTGTCATCAGGTGGGCACCTTCTTAAAAGGCTAGACAGAAGCAGCATTCTACAACCAACCCCTATTTGGCTTTTCCTACACACTCAACCCTACTCTGTTAATACTGCCATGCGGAAGTGTATCTATGCTCCCAGGGTCCTATGTTCCCCAGTTCAATATTCTGTTAACACACACTGTGTGTTAACAGACTAACCCTAACCCTAACCCTAACACCCTAACCCATTATGTGCTCTACTGTGCTATATACAGCGAGTCCCAAAAAAATGTATACACACTTTGAATGATTATAACTCACTCAAACTTTCTTTTTTTTTTACTGATTAGAAGTAATGGCAGAAGCAAGACTAAGCTTTGAGAAAAGGAAATTTATCTTAAAGCTACTGGAAGTGTGAGAACGTACATACCAAATGAACACCAATACCAAATGAAATGATTTGTGATGTTTGCAATTCCATCTGTCCACGTTATCAGCATTGCCTGGATCAGAACGGTCATCTGTTCGAACACCTGCGATAACTCAAAAGATTCTACACTTGTCTTCTTTAACTTGGATTATAAAACCTAGATATATCTTAATAAACATTGTATTTATAATCATTCAAAGTGTGTATACATTTTTTTGAGTCACCCTATAGAGCTGGGGAACATAGGACCCTGGAAACATAGGAATGACTCCCTGCCATGCTATCCATGCTAGCTAGTTCGCTACCATGCTACCTATATTTGTCACAAAAACTGCTGCAATTGCCTGAAACCAAGCTGACAATCAGAATGGAAGGAAATACAACACTGAACACATAAATTACAACCTGAGGCAAGTTTACACAATTAGTATCATTTGGCCTCATCTTTCAAACCAGCTTTCTTCATGCTACCTGTTACTGAACCTAACCTGGCAAACCAACCAAAGCAAGACAAATTTACCAAAGTACTCCCACCTTTATGCTACAACAATTATCACCAGTGTCTTTGCTACACACTCTCACCTTTAGTAGCCACAGCTACTCTCTGGTCCTCAGCCATGTGCTTCAGCCACACTGGGCACAACCATGTGGTGAGCTTGTCTGTCACTTGGGAATAAATGTTTCTACCTCTTCCTGATAAATGAAGAGCAAAGCGTCTCCACGAAAAATTTTTCCAGTGTTGGCACTTTAAACTTGTACTGTGAATCTATTTGAATCTCAACTAATCCATAGAGTCACTCTCTTGCACATTGTAGTCCTTCATTAAAAAACAGTTTAATCAAAAGATTACGGAGCAATACAATATAAAACATTAATGTCTTGTACCAGAAACAAGAAATACAATTAATAAAACCTTATTTCCCGGCACAGAAACAACAGCACATGATTTAGTTCTTCAGTGCTTCTCTTACCCAAAATAATGATTTATTCTTCCTGCTGTTGGGAAACCGTTTCTCACACTAAATCTGTTAGTGAGTTGAACCCTGAGGAGTATACAGGATTCTCTATATACTCTCTGTATTAGTTGTTAGCCAGCAAAACAAAAGGTACAAAACATATTTGTGATCATGTTGCATTCATCAATCACTCCATTAAGAAACAGTAGTCAGCCATTTCCAGGAAACAAGGTCAGATGAGCAGAGTGTATGCTGCCAGCCCAGCGTGAAAGGAAAGACAAATTAAATGAAGTTAAGAATCTAGTAAGAAAAATCTGATCCAAAATTTGAGTGAATGTTGGACTTATATTTGTTTACATAAGGTGGCATAAGAGATGACTAGAATTGGATGTCAGTGTTGCTCTGGTTCTGCTGAGGGCATTTCTTTTATCTTCTATGTATTTTTAATGTAACATCTTCAAAGGAAATTTTAGCTTTTTCAGGAAACGTCATTAGTAAGGAAGACCATAAAAGACCTGAATAACAATTGCTCTCAATCTCCCTATTAGATTACACAGCTGTGACAGGGAGATTAAAATAGTAGGTGAGTGAATGAACGTTGCATCTGTAGTAATCGTATGGCAAATGTTACAAATACACACTCCTATTTGACATGTCACATTATGTTTACTTCTTCTGCCTTCAATACTTTGCCCCAATAAACAGAATTTATTTCATTTATTTAAGTGTTGTGGAAAAAAAAAAAAATATATAGCCAGTTTAGAAAAGTCATCACATTGGTTTTTATGCCTTCTCATTAAGAAAACACACAGTTTGACTCCTGTTTGGCCTTTTTATTAGGTTTATTCTGCAAAGTTGCAACCAGAAATAATAGTCTTGGTACCTCCAAGAAAATGTAATGATGGCACTGCATAGCAAGTCAGACGTACCATGGCAACATTAAAGGTTTTTGTAATGGAATAGTTGTATTCATCCCTGAGATCGCTGCAGGCACCATTCTCGCTTCGCAGTTACTTTTCCACCTCATTTCAGATCTGAAGGGAAGTGTGTTTGTGTGTGTGTGTGTGTNGTGTGTGTGTGTGTGTGTGTGTGTGTGTGTGTGTGTGTGTGTGTGTGTGTGTGTATGTGTGTGTCTGAGAAGCATACACGCACTGCTTGGTTGCACACATAAAAGTGTGCCTATGTCTGGCTGCGTGACAGTGCATGTCTATGCACAGTATGTGTGGACTAAAGATGAATGTAAAGGAGAGTGAACTGGCCTGTCAACTCCTGCAGAAACAAGGAAAACAAATGACAGGTTGCTGGGTAGGGGAATGGAGGAATATTTCATAAAGCTAGATGCTACAATGTTTCTTTGTGTAGCTGACAAACATTCGAAAAAACAGTAAGCATCAATGTCGATGCCCATTTGTTTTGGAATGGTAGTTTTGTCTTGCAAATAGTAAACACTTTATGTGTTCTCTATCCATTTCATCCTCGACAGCTGTTATTTCCCCCCCAATCCACACTTTGTCTGTGTGTCTGCCTCGTTCTCCTCTCCTTGATTCTTCACTTGCTGCACACTTTATACACATGCTGCATTCATCTTGCTTAACACATAAACAAAGTCAGTCTGGCTTGCTATTTTCCCTCATTCTCCCCACTTCCCTCACCGCAGCCACTCTCACTGTATCCTCTCCATCTTTCTTTCCCTTGAATTTATTTATTTGTTTTGCTGATACTGTGTGTTCCTCTTTCAAATATATCAGTGTCAAACACAAGGTGAAACTCCAGGTTTTAAGATATGCTCACATAGGGATCTTCACATAGGGATCTTTAACAGTTCCCTATTGCAATTCATTTCTTGAATATTACGCTTGGATTAAATTGGAGTATATTGTTAATGCAGTCCACATTTTCAGTAAATTATCATGGAATTAAATCTTTTTTTATAAATTTATTCAATTTTAACAGTTTGTTTTTGCAAATTGAGATACTGTTGTATTATTTACACAGCTTAATGCTGTAAGAAACATGAATGCCTGTCTGCTATATTAAAACTGGCTGTTGGAATGGAAGTTTACAAGCAGCGATTCTTTATTATAAACCAAATACTTAAATGTATCTCAATAAATTAGGTGTTTCTCTGGGGAATCAAGGAAAGCTTGGAATATATAATGGACATTTTATTCAAATTAAGGCATTATGCATCTGTGTTTGTTGTGTGCCACTAACCAGGAGCCATGGCTACATGATTTGTAGGTTTATTATTACTCTGTTATTCTCTTTCTCTCCTGCTTTATCTCTGTCTCTTACTTTCTCCCACTCTCAGCTAGAGGCCATTATGTTAATTGTGCCATTGTGTTAAACTTGTCTTACGCAGGCCAAGCAGAAAAGGCGATTCTATTTAGATAATACTAATTCAGCAGTAGTCACTTTATTGTCGCAGTTGTCTTTATTCAGTTTTCTGCGGCACCAAGGTTACAGCAGTACAACTTCCTGTGATGAAGAGGCAATAAGTGAATCAAGCACAGATGAATCAAGGTGTGAAAATGCTGTCACATAAAACAGCAACACATGCTGTGCAGGGAGCTTTTTGTCAATAGGGGGTCCCTTATCTGCACGCTTGAACACTCTCTCTCTCTCTCTCTCTGTGTGTGTGTGTGTGTGTGTGTGACAGTGAGTCAGTAGGTTTGTCCTCGATATTATTTGCTGTATGGGAGTGACAAATGTTGAAGTGATGTAGACAACATATTTGGCATCATCGTGATTTTTGATATTTGCATGATAATGATGCCTTGTGGGTAATGCTAGCATTCCATGGCAGCCTATGTTGAGCTATCTGCACAGAAAAGGGCAAACAATGCAGGTCAGGCACTGCATCATGCTGTTATTTACTCTAGTGCCTTTTGCACTGCAAGAACTTGTTCATGAACTTCAGGAACTTTCCTTTGTTTTACACCAAGGAACCAAGGCTCATTTTGGTCCATTGTGCCGAAATCTGCATCCTCACTTGCGGACAATGGATCACTTACGTAATCCAAGACGATATTTATTCCTTTCAAAACTTTTTTCAAACAGTGATTATGGCACTTCTTCAAGGTAATAACAATAATCCCTACAGTACGTATAGGCAGTAGTGATTCAGTATTCCACTCTTATTTATTCGTTATTTCTGCCGAAAAATGTCTCCCCTCCTTTCTCACTCCTGAGGAGGCTTGAATACAGAAAACTTACCCTGTCATCCAAAAATAAGTTTTTAACATCATTTCATTCCTTCATCTTCAGAAAATTATTTACAGCAGGGATACGAATCTTGGCAGAAGTGGCGATGCAATTTTTGGTAGGGATGCAGATTTTGGCACAACACCAGAGCTATTGTTGCTGTAGTTTCAACTCCAGGGTAAGTACTCTCTGATGGTTTAGGAACTGGTGGGTGGAGCTGGCAAGACTGAACTGTGAGAATGACGTCGCAGACACACTATTGGCTTCATTTTCTCTTCACTTGAAGCACGGTGGAAATTCAAACAAGGATCTTGCTGAAGGAACCACATAGTTCCTGCTCTGGATAATCCCAGATAACGTACATAGTTACTGCAGCCAACTGGTTATATGATCTTTCGTTTACATGATATTTGTTTGTCTTTGTTAACAGGATATTTTAAAAGGTTATGGATTAATTTGGATGAAATTTGGGGGACAGATATATAACGTCGAGTCAAAGCAGTGATTACATTTTGCAAGTGATCCGGATCACATTCAGAAGAAGCTTTTACTTGTGTCACAATCGGCTCAAAAGCCATGACAAAGCCAGCGGAGAGATGACCGGATAAAAAAAATAATTTTATTAACAAAAGCAAATTGTCGAATTCAAACAAACTGAAATGCAAAATGAGCGGGATGTGGTAGTCAGTAAGAGTAGTAGGATAGGTGAGTGGTTGAGTGGAAATTTGATGTGTGGGTGTTGTTGCATGAAAAAGGAAGAAAAGAACCAAACACCTGGAGAGAGCATCTTCCCGAGTGACTGAGATGAGCAATTTTAAGGCTTCCAGGAGCATTGGGCCCAGGTGCTCCCAGATGCTGCCACATCAACAGCCACATCTACCAATTACCTGAATCAGATACAGGCAAAGAAGGCCAGAGGGCTGTCACACTAGTCTGTAAAATCAATGATAATGAGCTGATTTCAATTTATTTATCATGGTGGCTCATTTTATTAACAAAAGAAGATGTTTATTTTGGTGTTGATCATATTCTGGATCACACAGAATCCAGAAATGATTTTGTTGGCCTTGCTGGAGGTGTTGCCATCTCTGAGTGCCTTCGTTTTCCTTATTTAGTTCATACCTCTTGGTCTAAAAGCACCCTTTCTGGTTTGCAAGGTAATCTGGTACCATGTCAAACCTTTTTATACAGCAACCCATGTTACACGTGGGTACAAGCCTGATTTCAAGGCAGACTGTCTACACAAGTCCTCTTACAGCCTGTGTCAGAAAAGAGTCAAGTCCTGGGTATCAGACAAGAAATTGTTGGAACAAAATTAATTTTCCATCACTGGCATGATGAACTGTCAGTTGTCCCAGATATCAACCCAGCAGAGACAGTTCAGTAGAGATCAAGTGTCAAAGTTCATTAAAGTTGAACTTGACACAAAAGCTTTGAACAGTTTCCTTCCACCAAGCAAATTCACTGATTTCAAGGATCCGATTTTAAATGAATTGAAATTAACATTACTAGCCTTTAAAGGAACCAGATGTACCTGACCTGTTCTGGGTGCAGGAAAGCAAACACAAAAACAGTCTGCAACAAACACTTGGCCATCTTATGCCTATATTTACAAATCTCTAATGAGGTACATATTTGTTTAAACATTTCTTTGCCATTCTGGAAATCAAATCTAAGATCATTAAAACTCAAAACCAATTCCATAGCCACGACAATACAAAACTGTTACGTCCCTCACTGTGTAAAAGGTCCGTTAACGTTTTTTTTTTTTTTTTTTTTTTTTTTTTTTTTTTAGCTCTTTCACTCTTTCGCTCCTTCTCCCATATAACCGCTCCGTTCTTGTTGAGTATGCAAAGCAGACTGTGCTGGGCCGCTCTTCCAATTGGTTGGTTAACGGAGGCGGGATAACATCGGCAGAGCCACACCCCCGATTGGCCCGTTTCTTCCCTCCGGGATGCACCTTCGACTTCTCCTGCGGTGGACACATCTGATTGGAGGACAATTTCATCCCCTCNGCTGTGTGTTTTTGCCGGTCCGAATCGTTTTCTGAGGGTTTTTTTTTTTGAGAGCTGTGTAATTCGTGTGTGATCTACCGCTGTGACCTGTGATAGTTCAGTGATTTAGAATTATGTTTTTCTTTAGCTTTTCAACATCTGATTGGTTAATTTAGGCATGGTTGTATTAAGGAAAATCCTGTAGGGTGTTGTCACTTCACTGTTTTTTTTGTGAATCACTTTTGTTACTTTTTATTATTTTATTAAAGGAAGGTTATCTGTTAAACTCTTTTGTTTGCTATTTTATGGTTGGTTTTCTGGCACCACCTCTGTTCCTTCCCCAATTGGTGGTTTGCCTTAAATTTCAGTTACTGTTGTTAGCCAATCCCGTGCTTATCATTATTGTTTTGTGTTGAAACAATAAATTACCTTTCTTTGTCATATCCATCGGCTTTTATGTTGCTTCCCTTTCCCCTAGACCATAGGGTTGTAACAAGACTCAATTACCAACATGAATTCATACCAGTTCATGTGGTCTTACCTTAAAGTAAGGCTAAAAGAAACCATTGTGATGATGATTATGATATTTATACATATATCATATAGCACTCAAAAATAAAAAGTTATAAAGTCTGTTACATCAAGCCCTTGATGCATCTAACAAAATTATTTTTTTTAACAGCAAAAATGTTTTCAGAAGCAGATTATTATTATTATTATTATTATTATTATTTTTTTAAGCATTCCACAAACTCACCTCAGGATCCCATCTGGCGCTATCTACATCAGTGCCTTGTTACATGAACTGATAGGTGTGCCATCCAGGACAGCTTTTAGATCAAGGAAAACCATGTCATTGTGAGATATACAGTCCTTTGATTGTGGGTATTACCACATGTATCAAATCAGGCAGGATTGTGCTGATCAAACGGGGACATGCGGGGGTAGCACCCAGCAGGAGGCTGACTTCCACAGTTGTCTGATGTCTTGACACCCACAAAAAGTCTGTGGGATGGGTGGATGTTATTATCAAACGACCCTACGTGGATTCAGTGACGGAGAGATGTAATTGCATTGTGTTGCATGAAAAATGAAATGAGAGAGAGAGAGAGAGAGAGAGATATTACCTTTGCCATGACAACTCACTGGCAGAGACAGAGAGCCTTTGATGGTGAGCCCAGCGTGTGTCTTTTTGATGTCAAATTGGAGATCCAAGGATCATTTATTCATGAGTCTACATCCCTGATGCGTAGTGGCGGGCTAAGTTGTTTGTATTGTTTGCCTGAGGCTTGTATGGTGGTTAAAATTGCTGCTGAATAATTTGTTTTATCTGCCATTGTTTCAGGTTTATTTGACTTCCTAGAACTTGTCACATTCATTTGTTTTCTCTCTCTGTCTCTCTCATTGTTTTTCTGCCTCACTGAGGTTAAATCAACGCCCCTTTTTTGTTTTGTCACACATGCTGTACATATAAACACTAACATGTCTTAGAGATGATCTATCAAGGACATGGAACTCAATAAAAGGTGGGATATCTTACATGTCATTTGGAAAACAGACAGACAGAGGTGTTCATCCAGCAGCGTGTTCCATTCTCCATGGCTTTTTCTCTCATGTACTCCAGAAAACCAGGCATTCACCAGCTCCTGCCTGTCATCTTTGCCATCTTAAACCTTGTGTTTTCAAGCTTGTACATTCCTCAGTGGAGTGATTTCCTCTCTGACAACACTACGTCTGAGTCTCGTGGCTGCCACAGGCATTTAACCCTGCAACAGCGTTGCTAGTTTCTTTTCATGCTTGCAACAAAAAGCTTTCCCAACCATGTGTTATGATAAATCATAGTTTAACTTCTTAGATTTGGGCATGTATAGGTAGACAATGCAGGGGCTACACTGACACCACATCAGGGAAGGGCTCTGAGTTTAATGCTATGTTCCAGTTAACTCGGAACTCAAAATTTTCCAACCTCCTGCTTGAAAAAAATGCATTGGAAGGGCACTTAAAGTCAGAGCTCTGACTTGGAAACTCAGACCAAATTTACCTACCCCGACTTCATGAGTATGACGTCACTCAATATGGCATCACCTGTGGAAGTGAGCTTTGTGAATGTAAATAATCAGCTAACAGCCCAATAAAGTATTTTTTCTTGTGCACCATTAAAATAAAAAGAGGAATCATATTTCACAATGAATATATTGTATATATACCAATATGTATATGTTTATGTATATGTATGAACTGTGGGGAGAGGTTTTGCCATGATCATTGGGGAGGAAAAGGGAATGATGAAATTGGGAGGTGAGGTTACAGGGTTAAGGATTTGGATATGGAAAGGAATTTAAAATAATGATACTGATAATGGTAATAATGGTTCAATTGTTTTTCTTTTCTTCTTTTTAGGGTTATTATTTTGTCTGTTGTAATAGGTTTTCCCTTTTGTAAAGTAAAGATTTCATATATTTCTGTCTATGTTCATTATGTGAAGAAAAATTTGGTCTGAAAGAAAAAAGAAAATTAAATAAAAAGGTCAAATATATCAGCAAGTTATCTATCTATAGTATATAACAACTGTTTGCCATTGATACGTAAGTGGGAATAATTTCAGAACATTTGCTTCTCTGCACAAATGTTGAATAGTGATATTAACACAATCCAACCCAACAGTCCTGTCATCTAACATTAATTTAGTTAGTATTTATTACTATATTTATTTAATCTTAAAGTATTTATTGGCTTTTTTGTCATGCTTTTTTGTTTACAGTACATTTAGCTGGAACGCTTGGAGGTCGGAAAACAGAATTTTCAGCTGGGAAATTCCGACAGTCCACTGTGACTGGAACCCAGCATTAATTAGTCACTGATGCCACACACCTGGCTGAATGCATTTGTTAGAGTGGAAGTCAAGGTTGAATCACAATGAAAGCTCAAGCAAATTAATTACTTCACTTTAATTTGGACTATTGTAGACTGCCATTTTTCATGTTGTATGTCTAAAAAAAGCTTTAACTGTCTAAAAGAGGACCAGGTTGACTAAAAACCACAAGCGGCTTATTGACCAGAATGGCTGTGAAAGCCTTGGAGAACAACACTCAGGCAGCCAAAGTCAGCGGGTGTCTTAGTCCAGTCAGTCAGATCTCAGAAGCTGAAAGGAGGAAAGAGACATTGTGTACAATTAAATGTAGGTTAAAAATTCACAGAATGAAAAATTTATTTTTCTCATTCATTTTTAATTTACTATATGGGGCAGACAGGACAGAAGGGATGGGATGGAAGTATACTCAAACCAAATGCATAGCATTTTTGTCATCATTTAGGGCTGGCAGGTCAACTTAGATATTAACATTTTAAGTGGAAAGTAAAGTATTAGTGTGTTAAAATGATTAATATTATCACAGATTAGCAAGTGGCCACTAGGGAGCAGAGAAATATTCATAATAAACTGACAGTGTGGGCTTTATTGCAGGAAAAGCACAGGTGTTATTAATAACATTAATAGTAGCTACATTCCATCTAGATGCCTCAGTGTCACAGTCATGCTGACACATGCCCACCTAAATGGAACAGAGATATCAAGCAACTGGAGACTAGTTTCTGATGAATTCAAGTCCAGCATTCGGTCTTCTTTTAACTCCTTTAACTCTTTTCTGTCTCTATGAAATTGAACTTTATTGGTCAAACTCCTGTTATAAATATCGGAATCTTTCTCAAACTTCTTTAAAGCCACATATTTGTCTCTTGTCTCTGGAGGGGGGGGGGTNGGGGGGGGGGATGCAATGCCAAGGCAATTATGAAAGAAAAACAAAATTAGGTTTGCTCAGTGTAAGTTAATCTATAATGACAGTTTCTCTGTCTGTGGCACCAATGTCTCTAGAGCCCGGCACTGTATGAAGTTCAGATTCAGAAGTTCAAATTCAGCAGGTTCATTGCTCAGGATATGTACTGCATAAAGTCCGGCCTGGTCTGAACATGCACATTGTCAACAGGCACTGCACTAGTTTTAATTAATATTGTTTAATATTGTATTGCGCAGTGCATATGCAAATGATCAGCACCTCTCCCGATGGCCAGTCCGATTCTGAGGGGGCCAAACATTTCTCAGAGAAATGATCTGATCTTAGTACTTATGTGAACATGGAAAACAACATTTAATACTGTGTATCCAAGTATCACATCAATTCACATATCAAAATCACTGAAAAGTGAAAACATCACTTTTGAAACATACTGAATAAAGTGCATAACAATCAGCTGGAAATACATCCTTCCTTATTATGTCATCTGTCACCACGTCCTCTAAAGCAGCTGTCATGCAGTCCTTCACAGTCTCAGCATCAGTGAACAGCTTTTTCTCTTTTTTTTTTTTTTTTNTTTTTTTTTTTTTTTGCAAGAATCCATGCAGCACAGAGGGAGGCTGCTGCAGCCCTCTCTGGCTCGGAACAAGACCGGACCATGATAGTTAGCTCATCTCTGCTGTTAGGTCCTGCACTTTATTCAGCGAGTGTCTGAGCCTGCTGGAAAATTATTTTCAGAGTTTGGGTACCTGGTCTTAAAGTACCTTCTCAAATTGTATTCTTTAATCACAGTGAGCGACTTGTTACAGAGCAAACATGCTGGCTTTGTTGTGACATTTACACAGATATTTCTCAGTACACTCATCATTGAACATCTATTTTCAGTGTCGACTTTTGTCTTCCTTAAAGTAGAGAGACCCATTGTGCTTTTTTAAAACATGCTGAAAAGTTAGCAGAGAAGCAGTGAGCAGTCCACGCTGAATCTGGCTTCATCTGGGATGGAGGAATAAAATGAAGTGCATTCTTGGACAAAAAGAATTTTTCATGATTATTATTATTATTATTTTTAATCTATCACATTTAATGTTCAAAATTAATCGAAGGGCCAGATAAAATATAGTCAGGGGCCGATTTGGCCCGGGGGTTGTTAGTTGAAGAGGTATGGCATATAGCATATACAGTGTCTACAGTGTTACATTGGGGGTTGGTCAGAACCGTTGAGAGGCAACCATGCAAAAAGCAGAGGCTAAAGTTCTATAAAGCTCTAAAGCTGGGTGATAGCAATGCTGATGTCAATTATTTTCTTAAACTAAAGCTGATTTTCATCTTCCATCCATCCATTTTCTTCCGCTTATCTGGGAACGGGTCGCAGTATTGCCCAACTCTCACTGAGAGAGTGTCGGACTTCTTGCCAAGAATACGGACACAGCTCTCACATCAGTTGTACAAGGACTGGATTGCTCGAGCAACTGCCAGAGCAACTCTGGCACCCCGAAATCCTGTAATACTTCTCATAAGACGCCCCGAGGGATCTGGTCATACGCCTTCTCCAATCCACAAAACACATGTAGACATGTAGACTGGATGGACATTCCCATGACCACTCCAATGTCTTTGCAAGTGTGAAGAGGTGGTTAATGTTCCACGACTAGGACAGAATCCGCATTGCTTCTCCTGAATCTGAGTTTGACAATCGGTCGGCCTCCTCTCCAGCACCCTGGCATAGGCTTTCCCAGGGAGGCTGAGTAGTGTAATACCCCAATTGTTGATTTTCATCTTTAAATTTAATTTAATGGTTTGAAGAGAAAATTATCATAATTTCATTAAATTATAACCAAAAACCATAAACTTTCCTATCTGTTGTCAAGAAAATATGAACAGTGAAGAGTTAACAGAAATTCTAAGCACATGGAGTATTTGTAGTTCTGTTTGTTGATTAAAAATGCATTGCTGTGCTTGGCAAGTCATTCATGATTTGCAAAGTCATTAATGAATATTTATGTTTTTCCCTGCTGCTAATCACAAAGGGCCTGTTCAAATTATGGAAAAATTTTGAAACATCTTTAACCTTTTCTGCCAGTGTAAAGTAATGCTAATGGCTTCAAAATGGTTTGAATGCTGTCAGTGTTTGGAATCACTCATTATTAAACTTTTACTGGGGAATCAACTATTTAATTTGAGTTATTTACCAGTGAACCTACATCCATTATACTGGCTAGATAGGCAAAAAAGAAAAAAAAAAAAAGGTTTACTGTTTACTGTTATTTTATTCTTACATCAGCCTTGTGTGAGGAAAGTACCTGTTTACATATATATATATATATACTGTATATATACTTGAGCCAGTGGAATGGTCTGAAGGTTATGCGCTAGTGCGCTCTTTAATCATCTGGGATTCATAATGATATGTGCCATGTTTTCATGAGACAAAAGTAAAACATGCAAGTTTTTAATTACTGTGTCGCTTTGCAGCAATTCTCTAGAGCAAAGATCCCCTCGAATTTACTCTGATAATCCAGCCTAGACAATGTACACTGGATGCTGATTTCAAAGGATGAGGGATGGGAGGATGGGGGAGGGTGGTGTGTGTGTGTGTGTGTNGGGGGGGGGGGGGGTGCTATATCACTCTAGCAGTAGCTTTGATTTCACACTTTCATTTAAAGCCAGCATCAGCTAGGTGTTGATAATGAGTCTTAGCTGTTGTTCAAGGTATCCAATCTGGATCAGAATGTCAGCCAAATGCCTGAAGTGTAAATATAATGCACACATTGCATCCCTTTGGTCTGGTCTAATCTTTATGGCATTTGTTGTACAGCCTGTGCACATGTAATACCTGTAATATTTTCTCTGCAGATGCTGTGCTTCCTTAAAACACATTCTCAACTTAACAGCAATACTGAGGAAAAGACAATATTGTGCATGTAGTTAGAACACCATCAGTATTCTGTACATATGATGTTTTGCTTTAGAAGCTAAGTCATTCTTTTTGGAGGCTTTGGCAATATTATTTTCATGATGTGCATGCCAATAATATTTGAACAGCACTGAATTTAACTGGTATGGCCATCTGGAATTTTGATAAGGGGACAGCCAGTAATAGAAATCCAAATCAACACAGTCTGTCCATTTATCTATACATAGTGAATAGAGTGACAATGCATAGCCCTTTAAACCCACATCAGTGATACTTGTGTATCACGTACACTTGCTTTTATGGTTTTTCTCTTATTTCAAAGGTTTTTTTTTTGTTTATCCTTAATGGATTTTCATGCCATACATTAGCTCTATAATTCATGCCATACATTAGCTCTATAATTCATTGTTTTTCTCAGTAACTGCAATTGAACAGCTGTAGTGTTCTTGCATAATTTTGCTTAATTAATTCTGGACTAATGGAAATTCACACTTATCTTTTTTTTTTTTTTTTTTTTTTTTTTTAAGCATGACAACATGAATGCATTTTTAACAGCTCTGCACCTACACAGGTGTTTTCAATTATTTAGGCTGAGTAGACCTCTGATCAGGTTGAAGTTGGGTGGAGCTGAGCTCAGGAGTTTCTGAGGTCCTGCAACACTAGGTGATGCAAACCTATCCAACAGTCAGGGTGATGCTAATCAAGCACAACCTACACAGTCCTGAGAAGGAGGTCTAATCAGCCTAAACTGAAAACACCTGTGTGTGTGTGTGTGTGTGGGCGTTTGATATATTTGACAAAGAGAGAAGTTAGAAGGCTCAACCATTTTTGACTCAAATGTGCAGTCTGCTTAGAGCCATGTGAGCTACAGCCTTAACACATGGCTCACAACAGCTAATATTGAACTTAAAGTCAGACATGAGTTTGGCTGGGAAGAAATGGGGGGAAAAAACAGTCCTATATTTTTAACCCTTGTATTCCAACACCTCATGACTGCACACACTTTTGGAAGATGTTGACATGTAACTCTAGTCTCTTCTACTCGCTTTCCAATTTAACATTGATATTCCAAACTTGTGAATAAAACAGGCCATCTTCTTGTTTTAGATTTTTTTCTTTTGGAGTGAATGAAGCCCCACATTGTTTCATGGTTACTCAAACTTTATTTTCCTCTCTCTCTCTCTCTCTCTCTCTCTCTCTCTCTTTAAGAATNAAAAAAAAAAAAAAAAATTCAGCGTGCAATTAAAAAGTTTATACATCTGTTACTTTGTGTTTTGGGCAACTTGTGCTACAAAGTCATACAAGCCTTGTATCTAACAGTTGTCTTTGCTGATTCATTCATCCAAGTTTTTTTCAGATGCTGACGGCTTTAGTTGTACTTTTACATTATCTGATGAACCATAAACCTCATCCAGCAATGAAACCAGTTTTTTTTTTCCTGTCTTTGCAAACTTCCAGCAACAACAGCAGAGAAAACGTCCTTCACAAATTCTGTCACCTCAGTGAGGAAACTGAAATGATCAAATCATGAGGCAGCTTTATGTAAAACAATATGGCATGGTTAAGTTTATGCATTGTGTGAGGAAATTGAACAAATCATCTGAATAAAAGATCAGTCAAGGTTTTGGCAAAGTCACGCAACAGTTTTAATCCTGCCCCATAATTCCTTGTCTTGTTGATTTAAATTATGGAATTTGTCACTCAAAAAACAAACTGCAACTTTTAAAACCTAATTCAGCCTGGGTGCCATTAATGCGTTTTCTTCACAATCATGAACATAATCATAACTCTTGTCTCTATGTTCACAGAACCATTTAAGCCAAACCACCTTATGTTGTCTAAGTCCATTCTGCAAACTAGAAGTACAGATCTAAAGCTGACCTAATGCAGTTAGTACTAGGTTGATCTATTTCAGTCATCTATTCTAGTCATCCTCAAAGTCCGGATTCCGGTCCACATCTGGACCGAACCACAACTGTCTCCAAACTCTGAGCAAATTATACTTTTCATATGTATTATTTGTGTATATCTACGAGACATTGCTGCGACGCAATGAGTCATAATTCTCATTCAAAACTGAATGTCTGACTGCTCCATTGTCTGTCTACTCTGCTTTGGTTTGGTCCAGTCACATTCAGCATTCTGTCATCTCCAAGACAACGATGGGTTGACATAGCATTGGGCTCATTGAGAGTTGACAGTGCAGGTAGTTTTGTCAGCCCCCCGCTCGACACCCTGTAAACAGTCCCAGTAAAAATGGACCTTTGTCCTTTTGAAATTTTTCTTTGTGGACCTTTAAGATTTGTATTTGAATACCCCTGCCCTATACAATTATACGATTATCCCTTCACAAAGTATTTCACTTCTGCACTCACATCTGCTAGAGAAAGCAAACACTATCAAATAGTTTTCATGATTTTCTTCTTTTATCAGTATAGAGGATCTTTGTGACTGGGCAGTTAAAAGTGACCTCTGCTGAGATGCACCCACACTCTGCTGAACTACTCTACTACTGCATTTTTATGGAAAACAGTGGGACCCCCTACCAAAGAACAATCACAAAGCCTGCAAAGACACAAGATATGCTTGTTACCAAAGTGTCAGAGTCAAACAGTGTCTCTCCCTCCCACTGTCCTTCTCATATTTGGTATGTCTTTATGGCTCTGTCTTTATCTCACTCTATTATTATTATTATTATTATTATTATTATTATTATTANGTCTTTATGGCTCTGTCTTTATCTCACTCTATTATTATTATTATTATTATTATTATTATTATTATTATTACGAACAGAAACACACACCATTTCTCTGTGGAGTCTGTTATTTGTGCATGCAGTTTGCATCGACTGCACCACGTAGGCCTCATCCTCCATCACAGCCTCCAAATGGCCTGCTGAGATCTCCACCCAGCTCGTCTAGGTTGTGTGTTTCACTCGCAAACCAGAGGAGGCTGCGGTGAGAGAAGAGATACCACTGAAATTAGAAATGAGGGATCACAGGCATGCATAGTCACCAACCTTGTCTCTGTAGAATTCTGTTCACATACAACTATTTGCATTAGTAAAATTCATTGTGGGAAAAATGTATTGACGAAATGATAATATATAGAGCATCCACAAAACCTTTACTTTTTGAGGATATGTTTAGTAAAAATGTACTCTATTGCGTTCCTACTTAACATATCTGCAAATGATCTTTTTTTTTTTCAATTTTGTTTTCTATAGAATCTGGTTTTGTAGGTATTTACAATATGTTTAAAATGTTACAGTATATTCAAGTTAAATGAGAATGATACCACAAGCAATGAGAATGTCACATACTTTCTGTTTGATCATAAAAGATTAACAATTAATTATTAAACCAATTAATGTAATTGCTGTGGCAAATTAGTTGCATATTAACAACTCTAATGAAACAGGACTGTTCTCACGCATGTACATGTCGACGTGATTAAAATAAAATATAAGACAAATGAATAGGTGTAAAAGTGAATTAAGTCTATTAAAGTAACCACAAATTCAATATTTTTCTATCAATGGATTTTAGTTTTTTTAAAAATTTATTTATTTTTTTAAATCTGTGCTGGAAAGCGATGAGATAAAAATCTTTTATCTTCACTGTCTTTGTCTGGGTGAAATGATGTCATTTCAGTAGAAACTGTACCATTTTAGTTATGTGTTTAAACAGGCTTTTCATTACCCAAATCCAATTAAATCATCCCGATCTTTATCTATAGGCAGGTACTGTTGCTTCCCAAATGCCACTATTCAAATCAGCCATCTGGCTGGCTTGGCGATGAGTATCGGGGAAACAAAGTAATGTATTCTGTTTAGATATATTTTTGCTGTTGGAAACCCTCTCACGTAGGTAGCCTGTTGGTTACATGTAAGGGCCCATCTACCATTTTCATTTTATGTGAGTAGATTGGTAATTATACAGTTTCACTGTTGTGTGGCTGTGTGGTTGACCTACTCTCCATTCATTTTTCATCTCATGACAGTTTTACCTCTTGCACCCCCTCACTCTGTCTCTCTACTTGCCATCATTCTTTCTCCCTGTGTACATGCCTCCCTTCACTGTGGTATAATGATGGCAACTTTCCACCAATCTGTCTAATATTTGATATCTGCTGTCCACTGGGGTAAATGAAGCCCAGGGAAGGAGAGGCAGGTGAGGGAGGCAGCCAGCTGGTTCTCTTTATCTAGCAATGCAACCTTGTGCTGACAGTACGTGACTTCTGGGGCGCAGGCATCTGGATAGATGAAGGGAGGAGGAGAGGGAGAGGAACGAGGTGGAGAATTTGCTCTTGTAATGGGTCTATTGTGTCCCCATGTACTCTTCTCCTTCTCTCTGGTGACTAGAGGAAGCATGTGTTGCAGCAGGAGACAGATGGCTGGGAGCAGATTTCTTTTGGAGCCAGGAGGGAGATAAAGGAAGGTGGTGGGAAATGGATTTTTAAAAACTGTCTGAAGGCAATGGAAGAGAAACAGAAAGAGAGGAAGAGAATAAGGTGTGGATGCAATGCTGTCAGAAATCATCTGATTTAAAGCTGCAGTAATACCTTTTTGACCACAGGGGGCAGAAAAACTCCAAAATAAGTTGAAACACATCCCTGACAATGCATTGGGTTATCAAGTTGTTATTGCTAAAATGTTAGCCAACAATATGGGCTTGTTTGCTGGAAATGGCTCCCTGTGGTTTTATATTGGGGTTGGAGAGAACTGTTTGGTGGCAACCATACAGTTAAACTAATGAATTAAAACTGGTTAATAGCTCAATGTTGTTATTATTATCCATTCTTTATACCCGTTTGTCCCATGCAAGGTAACCGGGGCAAGAACATATCCCAGCAACCACTGAGCGAGATGGAGGGTATAGACTGGACAGGTCATAGGTCTTAATACTAACTAATTTATAAAGGAAATAATAATAACATAACGTTAGTATTCCTGTCTTCCCTGTACTGTTACTATTTGTTACACATGCAGATAATCAATTAGCTTAGTATGGACTGCAATATATGTATGATCTTATCTTGAAGCGCATAATATTTATCCAGAAATATATATAATTTCATGTGAAGGTACAGTTATTACTTGTAAAGAATTGGAACTCTCAGCTTTTCTGGCATTAATATCCTGCCCAAAGCTGCACATCAGTAGCTACTTTTAAGGTAAAGGTGCTAACTCTTGCCAAGCTGAAAGAGTGTTATCTGAAAGCCGTCACTGGCCGCTAACGGCCTCGATTGGCTCATTTTGCAAGCTAGACAGGAATGTTTCAGCCCCCAGAATCACTTAATAGTGCTCTCATTTTTGACATTTCTCTTCTGCTTTCTCCCATACGGCTGGTAAAATGCCACCCCAAAATATTTCCGCATTTAACACTTTTAATTGAGCCACCATATGTTCCAGAAAATGTTTCCTCATCCTGCTGCAGAAACTTTGTCTTGGTCATCCATCTGTATTAAGGCCACCCACAGGTCTGTGAGAGTTTCTCTGAAAGCTAAACACCTATTAGAAGAATGTTAATAACAACAGCTGCCAGTGTTACGCCCCTGGAAAACGGGGAGAAATTATCATGAGATTGTTAAGATGGTGTTTCCTCATG
>VXCM01001753.1:0-29590 GCA_014773175.1 Lucifuga dentata
AAAAAAAAAAAAAAAAAAACGTAGACTCAAGCAAAACACAGCAGGACAGTTTTTTAAAATATAAATTGCAGTCTAGGGAAGTGAAAAAAATAAATGTCATTCTTACGTTGTAGTTTACATTCGAGGCACTGGACCAAATTTTACAACATCACTGTTTTCATGCTTGTATTGTAGACCAGTGATTGATGCTGTCTCTGCATCGATTGTTCCAGGTTTTCAGCAGGACTGAGATGAGACAACAAGATGATCTGTGTTGGGAAACCACATGTGTGATCCCTCGACTAAGCCGGACTCTGGATTCTGGAGGGGAAGAAAGAAAGGTGTGAGGTAAGGTCATGTCTCTTGCATAAATGAGCAATTTCACTTGAGCATCAGAAGATATGAGTCTGTTTTAGTTTTACCATGTGATCTGGGTTTAAAGGTCCCATAATGATTCACACTCTTTCGTTGTTTGATTTACACCTGGTTTAAAGGGATGCAAGCAGTTCCTCTTCCTCTGTCAGAGCATGCTAAGGCATAGGTGGGTCCTAAAAGTCTAAAAAAAAAAAAAAAAAAAAAAACCCTCGCAACCTTGTCCATTCTTTTCTGTGATGAGGAAACCAAACATGTCCCATCCTGTCCTAAAACTGAAGAAAATGAGAGAAAGAATTGTAATTATTCCTTCAAATATCTCCTTTAGCAGAGGATCCATGCATGTACTGTATAATTTCAGGAAATTTTTTTTAAAATTTTACATTCTTGCACAAATAAATAAATCAGCAATATATTAAAATTGTCTAATAGGCTTATTAAAACTTATTAGCCAAAATTTCAAGAAAATGTGCATTTTGATACATAAAATCACATTAAATTATGTACAGTATTAAGTAGAAGTATAAAGTTAAAGTGTAGAATCTGAGTGTAAGCATAGAATAAGTATAACATATAAAGTAAATATAAGTATAGAATCTCTGCTTTTCCAGCAGAAAAGTAGAGATTTTTGTGGAGTTGTGCAGATGCAATCCAATGAAATTCCGATAAGCATAATAAAAAAAAAAAAAAAANAAAAAAAAAAAAAAAAATCACACAAACATACATATGCATGAGAGATGCGATTGTGATCATGTCACTACATCATTTGTCAGCGTTGGATATGGTGATGTGAAGGAAGCAGATATGTTTCCTTCACATCACCATATGTCTGTCATGTCATGTCATATCATATCATGTCATAGCATATCTGTCCCATTCATCTTGGCTGTCATGGTCTCCTGCTCATTTCCTCTCCTCCGCCTCACATTTCCTAGATAATGGAGAGAGCAAAAGGAGGAAAGATTTTTGGGGCGCAGCCCTGCTGTTGAACTGGTTCTTGAATTGAATTTCCCTTTCTGATTTGGTGTGGTTGCCATATTATTTAATTGGGAAGTTGAATTCAGAGTCTGAGTTAAAAACAAGGTCTTTGAAAAAAGGATTACAGAGGATAATTTTTCAGGATAATATGACATAATACTTTACCTATTTCTGTGGGGATGCTTTCACTTCCTTAGCTCCCCTCTACAGGGAGGTCAAAGATCAGCTTCAGCCTCACACTAGTCCACAAGGGACTTGTGGAGGGAGGATGCTTGACCCTGTATCCTGTTGAAAAGTATTCTCCTGAGCCACAGGACCACCCTGCTGTCCTAATATAAATGATCACATGTGAGAAAAGCACACTAGCCACAGTATGTTGGTTTCATAATTGGCTCTAAGGAGTGTAAGTGGCTTGCAAAAACTGTTGCCTATAACCAATAGCAGCTAACACACCACCTTGTAATTTTCATTCTTAATCATTCCCAGCCCAGGAATGTGTGTCCTGCAGCCTAGAAAAGTTGCTTTTCTTGTCATCCTGCTGTCTTTATGGGCCCCTCAGTGAGCGAGCATTAACTCTGGGGGGGAAAAAAACAGAAAGAGTAAAGGCTGACACTGACATAAAGAAAATTACAACAAAGAGGAAGCCTGATTTTCTTTCTTATCTTCCATCTTAATTGAAAAAACACACCGTACATCTTTTCCAACATTAATAACGGCTCATGACTGGATGCATCCCGGACGGCCTGTTTTTCACATCTGTCTTTTGAAGACTTGTCAGAGTCAAAAATTTGTTTTCTTCATGCATGCAGGGGGGACACATGGGAGGAAGAGCTGGGTTGGCGACGTCTGGAAAGAAGCTTATGGGGATTTTAAGTGAAGTCTGAAACCCACCGCAACCCGCTCGTTTCCTGTCCAGAGCGTGTGCTTTAACATTACTGCTATCAAAACAGGAGATGGGCTCCTGCTTATGCAATGGAGTTGAAAGATGTTGGCTGATTACACTCCACTGCTCGCGCTGCCCTTTTTTTCTAATTCAGGAGTGCGCTTAGAATTAGCTTGATCAGCAGATCTATGGCACTTGTGGCGAACATGAGTTTGAGGTTGTGCTTAAAGGACCATACCAGCGATTTTGCATGTTTGAGCCCAATAAATACAACCCACTACATGTTACATTACTGCAACCCATTTTCTAAACCATGCTACTGGAGCAGTAAATATTAGAATAGTTTTTCCTACCTTCCAGACTGCCATTGCTTTCACTTCATCCCAGTATGCAATAAAAATCAGCTTGTAGAGTCTTGAAATAGCTTGAGATAAGTAATCCTTCACAACAAACAGGACACCTTAAACTTTTTTTTGTCAAAATTACCAGTACTTAATTTAACCATTCCAACATGGAGCTACACGGAAGAAATTGTATATCTTCTCCAGGGAATACAGTCCCAGGAGAAGACGGCTTTTACCAAGAAATTAAAACGACCGTGCTTTCTATAATTGTATGTAAGTGTTAGCAGGCGAAACATTTAATTTTAAGGTGGGTGTATCACCTGAAAATTGGATTTAGGAAGATTAGGGGATTTGGCAAAAACGTGAAAACAAAAATATGGTTTTACATTTTAGAAATTGGCTGCCAGTAAGATAATGTGTATGCAGGTAGTATTTATTGGACTCAAAACTACCATTGTGGTCCTTTAACACAAGCCTTCTTCTGGTTAATCCTAGAGTGAAGCAGAAACTTTGATGTAAACGTTGACAATGTTTAATCTTGTTGTTATGAATAACACAGCGCAGGTTGACTGAATTTTTTAATTTTGGTTTTTATTTTTCAGTTTTTCGGCAGTTTTTTTTTTTTTTCAAGCTGTTTCTATCTCCGAGTTTTGTCATCAGATTTTTGACTCTGTCAGGTTGCTGTGTGACAGCATGTTGTTGTCTTCACCTTGTGTAATTCTAAGAAATGAGAATTATTAATTGAAAGCTTTGCTTAACTTAAGGAGTGCTTCTTGTATGTTTGCTCTCTTGAGTTTGAAAAAAAAGTCACAGATAATTACTTTGTGAATCACACATACTTTTCATTTCATAGATGTTTGAGCTTGTCTGCTATAAATGAAGATATTCTCTAGTAAGTCACCATGTTTGGAGGCTTGGAGTTTTACAGTCTCTCAGAGCTTTATTTATTTATTTATTTATTTTCCTATTGCTGTTTTTTTTTTATCCTCTTGTTTATTTTTTAGTATTTTAATCCAAGCAGTGGTGTTGCCTGGTCACATTTAGTTTGCATGGCAAAAAAAAAAAAAAAAANAAAAAAAAAAAAAAAAGAGAGAGAGAATCCTGCCTAGTTCAGGACTATGGCAAATATCAGCTGTGGTAATATTACAGTTGGCTTTTACCGTAGCATTCACGCAGCCAGACCCAGTAACATTTAATCTTTGCCATTACATCATGATGGCATATCATAATAGAATAACTAACCACAGAAGCTGAAGATGGGGATGTTCTCTATTTTTCTCAGCTCATCTAGTCTGTCTATATGACAGAAAGCCTGTGATTAGCTGGAAAATATTGTATTTTTCCTACCCAAACTACATACCATTCATCACACCAAATAGACAGAAAATGATAGTGTGGTCTCCATTATATCACGCTGCACCAGTTACAGCCTATAATATTCTAATCTACCTATATCAGTGTAGCACAAGAACATAGGAAAAAAGTGGCACTTCTTTCTTTGAAGAGTCTGAATTTGCTGTTTTTGGATTTTATGCATCTAAATGAATATAATAAATATAATAGAATGAATACAATTAGGGTTATTTTTAGGAAAATTATGTTTTCTCAGGATGAACTGAAAAAGCGTTTGGTGTGTGTGTTGTGTTTGTAGACCACAGAGGAAAACCCACATTGTCCTCAGTTGTAGAAGTAAGTATTATTCACCATGCCTCAGGGCTCTGACACTTGTCTCTGTCAAGCTGCTGATCTCTCTGTCTCTGGCTGTTGTCAGTTTTGTCGTGCCGCCTGTGTTTTTGTCCTTTTCCCTCTGGTTTGTGGTTTAACTGCTCTACCATGTGATCATGAGGTCATTCTTCATTGGCATTGTTTTCAGACCAGCCCAACTAGTCCACTACACTTGGCCAGATTATAAAACAAATACTCACAAGCATGCACGAACCCACAAGGCAAAGAGGTTGACTAGAATTACACAACCTTATTACAAACACTGTGAATTAAACAGATTGATTGCGTGTTTTTGGTAGGTACCATGCACGTGTGGCGTGAGATCTAAATGTAAAAGTGTTTCTACACACATGAACTCCACAACCCCATCTAGTAAGGTGGCGTTATGTCACATTTCCACGATAATTTTAGCATGTAGTTTTTAATTTTTTTTTCTGAGTACGACATAAATTTGCTAAACAAGTTGGCACCTCGCTCTCAAAGAGCAAGGTTTGCTTTTTATAGCCTCACATTTTGCAGTCAGGTTAAGCCCTCTGTGGCCCAAATATCCTAGTCAGTAGGAGTCATGTGGCAGGAGTTTCCCATCAGTCATTGGCCCTTGGGTGCTTCCACTTTGGGCAAGTCTCTCCCTTAGGAATGAGGTCAGTGTGACTCCTTGTCCTGCTAGTTGGACTCTGTTGCTGTTTCCACTGAACTCTTGAGGTCGCCAACTTGGGGCTCTGTGGATTCCTCATGTGGAGGCGGTGTTGGGAGTCAGAGAGAGAAATAGCAACACATACTGCTCAGTCTGAGGACAGGGATGTCCTTGCATGTTGACGTCCTCCAAAGTCCTTCTGTGTTTCAAATTTACTTTTTCAATATCGGTTTATGCTGACTTTGTCTCCGAACGAAGAAAATAATGTACTCCTGCTCTCTTAAAAACATGAAGTAAAGTGGAAATTGTTTCAGTTTAGTGCTGAAATCAACAGTTGATATTTATCTGATATTTGAGGTGTCCTTTAAGTAAGAATTGCTTTGAGTGGCTGTACATACAGTAGTATTATATCCTTGATCTTGCCAGGTATGTATAAGATGAATGAGTGTTAGCGCCTATCAGCCTTTCTGTAGGAAGCAGGATTTACTCAGGTTCCTGCTATCTTATACAAAAAAGACTTCTTTTTATCTGTATTGTCTCTTGATCATTTATTAGTTCCTCGTTGTGTTTGTTATATTTGATTAAAGGAGTCAGGTCTGTCAAAGTGGCTCAGGGACATCTTATAAGGGTGTGTTTGTCTACCACGTCTCAGGTGTAAGAGCACATTTATCTCATGGGATTATTTGATGCTATTAATATCCAAACAGCCACGTACTGATTGGACTGATTCATTTCTCGTAACTAAGTCTGGGAAACACAAAGTTGCGACTGTATCAGGGTATGACTGCAGCGTTTCTGGTTTGATGAGTATAAAAGAGTATGTGCCTTCAGGTTTCTCTGTGAAACATCACCAGGTCTGTGCTCATCCGTCTGTCTACATGAGTGGCTACACCCCCACACCGTGAGCCAGGAAGAGCATTTGCATGGATCTGTGTGTAAATACACGCATGTGTTTGCTTTTGTAGTTTTGCAGGATCTCCCTCGTCCTCCATCTGTCTCGCCCTTCCAACACAAACAGCAACAGTCCGGATGCCAGCTTTCTTTCCCTCCCTTCTCGCTTCCCAGAGGGCCATGCTTGCCCCGTTGCACGTGATAGGAAGACCTGTTTGCCTGTCTCTGGCTGTTTGGATGTCGCTATTTAGCAACATGCCTTTGGTAAACCATTATTTACTCCCACACACACACACACGCACACACCCCACCCCCACTCAAACCTTTGACCTACTAACCAGTGTACTCGAGCAGACAGTTTTTTACATGCGTGTTATAGATCCATCAGGCTGGGATCACGTTTACAATATGGCTTTTATAGAAGTCAGTACAATGACATTACGGATCAAATTAACTTTAATGAAAATGATTTGACATGGTTGCTTGGCTGCATTGGCGTTTGTTTTGAAGAACCAGAGTATTAAGAAAGCCATTAGCTCAAAAACATATAAAAGCCACGCATTGCCAACACAACAGAGTGATGCATCCTGGTAGATTTTCTCTTCTGAACAGGGTAAAGCTCCTCTGTGTCTCTCTGGCAGCACAGGCTGGTGTCACTCGCTGTGGAAGAGTATAGGTTTAGGTGACTGGAGTTCAAGTTAAGACATCACTAGACAGAAAAACACTGGGATCATTTTCATCAACAGGGACTGGAGTAATGACGCCACTCTCTTTGAAAGCCTGTCGCACCCGATTTGCATTGAATACCCAGTTTTCTTTGCAGCAGGGCAGTACTGTCTGTTTATCTGCTGTATTTGGTTTAGAAAAGGAGTTCGGGGGATTTCTAACAAGGCTTATATTGTCCTAAAGAACTGTAATGTTTAACCTCAACCGAAATATTTGCTCTGCAGGTTTGCAGCACGTTTGCGTCTGCGAATGTCAACATTCACCATGCTGATAAGACCTTCTAGAAACTTGAATTGCACCAATCACCTACACGGCCAACTTCAAGACTTGAATTGCAGATTTGAGCCGATAACATGTCGACAGCAGGCATGTAGCTGCTTGCTTCTCACCTGTGGCATTAAAAAGGTGTTATCCGTTTTGTGCATTTTATACGTCTCCATTCCTGGCATTTCTAACATTACAGTCCTTTAGGGTCAGTCTGACTTTCTCAGGAGATTTATTCCCATTTGATTCTGTTCTCCTGCTGTGTGTGTATGTTGTGTGTATTTCGAGGACGCCTTCTGATCGAGGCTGGGCTTGTAGGGACATGCTAGTGTGTAATGTGAGCAGTAATGTGAGATGTAAGACTGGTATGTGGCTGCATTTGTGGAATGTGTGTGTGTGTGTGTGCGAGCCAAGTGGCACAGCTTATGATTTTGGTATGAGAGAGAGAAGCTAAAGCTGCAGTAACTTTACCCCTCGTCCCATTTCAATCATCATTACTATAAGAAGAAATTCTACAGCTGATGAATCAAAGTGAATCCTATTTGAAGCTCATGGTGGGTGTGTGTGTGTGTGTGTGTGTGTGTGTGTGTTTCTTCACTGTTTATGTGTAATAAACATCTACAGGGGTGACTGCACGGCTTCCCCTTGCTGTGTGGGTAAGTGTGTGTGTGTTTGTGTCAGCAGTGTGTCATGGATTACAGTATATTTGGACAAAATGAGACGATACCAAACAGAGTTACTAAGACTCTTAATCCATCTGCCTCCACCAAGTCTCCAAAGGAAGGCGTGCATTCTCATGGAGGTGCATTACTATTGCCATGGGGCTGGTTGAGATGCTCACTGGGTATTATGTGAAATATTTCCCCCTGGTACAGTAACGGTGTGACTTACAGAAGAGAGGATGTGAAAAGAGGAGGAGGAGGAGACAAAGGGTGGAGAGGAGGGAAAAAATAAGAGTGATGTGGGAAGAAATGAGATAAGAAAGCAGAGATGGTGAATGTGTGATAACCGTGTGTTCAGCAAGAGGGGTGGAGGGAAAGGAAGGGGGATGGGGGGACAGAGGAAGGGAAGAGTGTGATTGATGGTTTAGAAGCTGATTGGATTTGTAGGTGTCGACTCCCACTGTGTGTTTTTGATTGGAAAGGTGCATGTCGCTGCTGTGAGGAGCTGGATTGACTGACCGCTGTGTGCTTTAGGCTGCGAATGCAAGTGGCTGAATCTGTGTTTTGGGTTGTATACGTGTGTTTTAGTGTATGCATGTGCACGTCTACCACAGGGAGGTCCATTATGTGCACCCCGCCCTGCTCACTCCCTTAAGTAAGCACTAGTGTGTGTTTGGGCTGTAAAGAGTGAGGACAGCTCAGCCATCGTGCAAAGGAAGTCACTTAAAGTACTGACCGGAATGGAGAAAAGCGCATTTACTTTTTACATAACAGTTGGTTTCACCATATAAATACACAAACTCATACACACACACACACACACACACACGCACTCACACTCTCAAGTATTCCTGTTACAGCTTCTCCTGCAGTAGTTTTGCAGCCCCTAATGACAGGATATCCTAAACCACACCTCCTCCTTAATGATATTCTTTTACATATTAACTTTCCTTCTTTGACTTTCTTACTTAGAAGTCGTTTAATATTATCCTGTAAGAATCAGATGAAAAGGAAATGTCTCTAATGGCTAATAAATTAGTTTTTGTTTTGCTGTTTAGTTGGAATCTAAAGTGTTTTTTATGTAGGCGCTGTCACAGGTACATGAGAGGATAAACCCAGCTAGCCTCGGTTATTCGGCCTTTTAGTTATACACAATATCATTTACCTGCTTATGTCATTAGGGGCTATATTTAAGATAAGATAAACTTTATTAATCCCACACTGGGGAAATTTACTTGTTACAGCAGCTTTAGATTCAGAGTACAGGGGAAAAAAGTGATAAAAATATATAAAAATATGAAGTAGAGAAAATACAATACAAAAGGACATACAGAAAAATATAAATTCACTGTATCAGTGAAGTACAAAAAAATATAAAAACTGTATACCTTAATGAATGAAACATCAACTTAAACATGCTATATACATAAGTGAAATTGTAAATAAGATAGATAATAGAGTTAGGCTGTGTTTTTGGATCTGTAATTTGTTTGTTCTGGTCTGAATCAGGGTCAGCGTTGCGTTTAAAAAGAGAAAATTCCGAGCAAACCACAATATATCAACAAAAGGCCATGTGAGAAGTCCTGCTTTGTTGACTGGTCATTCTGCATAACCGATGACACAGCCACAGGTAGTGGAAGTGGCCTTTCATAAAACCAGACGGGGTGAGAAAGTTTCAGGAAGGTCATGTGACTACAGGGGAGGGCTGCGCTTCCTGCTCTCCAGCCTTTCTTCCTGGTCCAGGAGAGCTGAGGCAGAGTCTGCCTGCATGGTGGGAGGAGAAGGAGGAGTGTATATTAACCTAAGCAGCAGAAAACACGTTACTTTTCATTTGGCTCACTCACACACACAAGCGCACACATACTGGCACATTGGCGCATGTGCCAGCGGAAAGCAACCTCGCAGCTCCTTCACTGCGACTCACCACTCTGATGCTGTGAAGTTGCTCTCATCTGATTTTTCTGCGTTTGAGAGATCTTATTTCGGACACATACACACTTGTAAGTAAATTTTACACTCTTGATTGTTGGAGCAGATCAGGATGCTGTAATGTGTAGATGTAGATCAGATCAACGTGGGGAGGTTTGGTTGTTTTGTTTCCCACTTTATAATGGGATTTTTAATTTATTATTGAAACAAAATGTGACTTATGGGTCATTCATTTATTTTTATTGGCCTTTTTATAGACACACAATCCTTAGTTTGTGATTTTATATATATATATATATATATATACACACACACATATATATATATATAGATCAGTATGACTCTTTAATGAATAGCTTGCAGAGCGATTGAAACTCAGGTCTATCAGAGCCAGTTATTGTCTCTTTCTTGTCCCTGTCTCTGCGTCCTTCTTAAAGTGGAATGCTGAATCTAAAAATACTTTTCATGGTTATAACATTCGGCAGCTTTGCGATTATTTTCACTTTCTCAGCTGTAACAGGGTGAGAAGCAGCGCAGCAGGTCGGTGCAGAGAAAGTATCGGAGCACTGATAGGTTTGATGTTGACATTTAGGCATAAAATGAAAGCTTTTCAGAACGTTATCAGGCCAGTCAAAGTTGCTAAAGATTAACTTTGATCAGCTCTGTTCTTTGGCTGTGAAGTTGTTTCTCTTCTGACTGTGTGCATTAGTGTGTTAGAGAAAAAAATGTGGAAGGCTTATCGTATTAGACTGTTGGTTAAAACAAGCAAACTCCCACAGACTTTCATGACAGCTCTGTGGGCTGAGTCATTTCAGTGGAAGGTAACGAGGGATTTTATAGAGTTAATAATTTGAGAATGGATTCTTCGATCTGTACACGTGAATGGAATCGTGTGGTGTGTGTAACTTCCTGTATCCAAGCAAGACCAAAGCATTGAGGCGACTCCACAGTGACCATTCTCCCTCCCACCTGTGTGTGTGTGTGTGTGTGTGTGTGTCTGTGTGTGAGTCTGTGTCTGTGTGCTTGTGCTTGGCTCTAAAGCTGCCTGAGGACAACACTATATGATTGCGTCCACGCCTGTGTGTCTCTGGAATGTGTTCACTGCCACTGAAGGGGGATATTTTCTCTCTTTTTGCCTTTTTTTTTTCTTTCCCTGCTGCTGCAGCAAGAAACTGTGCGTGTGCANATTTTCTCTCTTTTTGCCTTTTTTTTTTCTTTCCCTGCTGCTGCAGCAAGAAACTGTGCGTGTGCACGAATCACCCTCTGTGCGTGTGTGTGCGCGCGCATGTGAGATAGAACTGCCAGTGTTACCTAACACATTAGCTTTAGCTGAGTGAGGCAAGCAGAACCCAGAAAGAAGAGCTGCCCACACACACACAAACACACACAGGCACACACGTATACATTACATTTATGTCCACAGTCCTCTCCCTAAACCAGAGCTGCAGATTTGGGGTAGTTTGGTGAACAGTTTCCATCTCACCTTCCAGAATCTCTGCAGACATTCAAACAAACAGGAGGCGTTGTACTGTCAAATGGTAGTTTGCCTGTTATTTTATCATTACATATCTCTGAAATAAGATCGAGATCAGGAGATTTGACTTTTTTTTTTCCTGAACCAAGGACCAAAGTTGTGCACCATCCTTCAAACTAAACGTATGAAGATGAACGTGAAGTGTGAAAGTATGTTGCTTATTTTAAATAATTTATATATTTCAAAATTAGAGGAATAATGTTTAAAATTTTACACTGAATTTTGCTACACTATTTAAACTTTAATTGGTTAATTTAGCATGTATTTTAGTTTTTAAAAAATTTTTGTTCATGTTGAATGCTCAGTGAATCACTATTTCTTTTATTTGACCAAAATTGCAGCTGTTTCAGTGTGTTTATCTGCCGGTTTAGTTTTTCCTGAGGGAAGGATCGACCACCCCTCTCTCTCTCCCCCCCTCTCCCTCCCTCCCATACACAAGAGAGGGCGATTTCATTGGGCCCCTCTCCATCCCAGCCTTGGGTGTAATCGTGCATGGATGTGTGTGTTTCCTGGGGCCACAGATGCAGACAGTGATGGGCAGAGGTGGAGAAGGGGGGTTATGGGTAGACATAGTGGGGGAAGGTCAGACAAAGGTAGGGCTTAAGATGCTATAATAACTGCCTGCCTATGGTTCAGTGGTTGCTTATCCAGTTGACTTTACCCTGCTGTGTATGTGTGTGTGTACAGTTGCATAACCCATACAGCAGACACTTCATTCATGCATGCCAATCAAATCTCTGCCCTACCGGAGCTGTTTTTGATGTGATATGAGCAGAGCAGATAGCCGCCGAGCGCTGAAGCCGAAGCTTTAAAGGTTGCATCTGATGAGGTCTGATGCTTTCCTCCATGCGAAGCTCTGTCTTCATTCGCTGTCTAAATCCGCCCTGCAGAGGAGTGTCTGATAACCTTTTGAACTCTTCCTTAAAGCTTTTTATTGACGTAGAAAATGAGGCTAGGGTGTCCTGATGGGGTGATGGACTGGGGATTGGGCAGTGTGTTCATAATGTGATTTGGTTTGAACCCACTTTGTGGCCTGTTTCTCATTGAGTTACTGATCACTGAACCAGAAGGATTAGGTTTGAGACCCATTTACTGAAACGTACAGTCTGAAAGCTGCTTCCTGCCCTTTAACATAGAAAACCCAGGACCTTTATGAAAGAAACCCACAATTCCTTTATTAGGATGGTGGTGAAATGATTATCCAACCAACTCCATGGTACCCCCTACACTGACCTTTGATCTTCCAAAATCAAACTGCCAAGAGAGAAGACCAAGATTCTCAACGAGAAGACATGAGAAATCACAAAATTTCCATATTTTCTGCTTTTCACTGCAGTTTATTGTCTAGTCCAAACTTATAAAATAGGCCATCAACTATAAACCAGCTGTATAGATACTGACATAAGGTTTATATGCAGCCATGCATGGTATCATGGCCCCATTTCACTGCCTTTAAAACTGTGGAAAATGATAGGTAGGTAAAAGCAATAACACCCTGCAAGGAGAGGCGTTTGTCCACTTTTCCATTCTATACTTAGGAGCCTCACTGATTTTTCTCTCGCTGTTATTTTTGCTAAACTACGGTTAGATAGGTCAGTCAGTGCTTTAGCATAGCTCATTGTGTGCTTCCTCTATGCCAGATGCCAGTGTGCTCTTCACAGGTTTTATGGCAAAGAGGCAAAGCCAAGTGCCCAAAAATAGACCAGCACGGGCTGAGGGCACTGTAAAACAGGGTCACACACACAGTCAGAGACAAACTCTCCAGCTGAGGGTGTTTGTTTGTTTTTGGGTTTTTGTCACACATTTCCTGTAGTGAAATGCGTCATTGCTTCCTATTTGACCTCCAGTGGGTGAAAAACCTGAGAAATGACCACTGACCAACCATTNAAAAAAAAAAAATCTCTCTCTCTCTCTCTCTCTTCCTCTCTTGAGCAAGACACTAAATTCCTTTCTAAATCCAGGAATTCAGTCAAATCAACCCTTATCTGTAGTAATTTTAGCCACCTAGTTTACACTATTCAATTTTTGTTTAGCCTCCGAGTGCTCAGGGTGGAGAAGAGTGTTTTGATGACAATCCCTGACGGTTGGGATCTCTGTTGTTTCTATACAATCTGGGGTCATTGTCCACTGGGACCAAGGCCGCTGTGATATGACAAGCCTGCCAGCAGTGGAAAACACACCGCGTCTTCCTGTTAGCCAGCGCCTCTGTCATTTTCACGGCCATCTCTCCGCCCTAAACCCGTCGCCACCTCACGTGTTGCTGTTTGCTATTTGTGCCATTCAGTCACTCAATAACTAAGTGCTTGAAAATTGCTCCCAGTCATAGGCTTTCCCTATAATTAGACTTATTTAAGCTGCTTGGTAGGCGACCATATTCAGCTGTGGTCCAGTGCTGCTCATCTCTTCCTTTTAGCTGCAACACACACACACGTACACACACACAACCACCTCCTCAACAATTGCTGTGGTTATGGAGATTTGTATGTTTCCAAACAGTACACACTATGTTATCTTTTCTTTCATTTTCTCGCTAAGTTATTACTCACCCACTCAGGCACTCACACACTATAAAACACACACAATTGCCCTCTCAGAAACAGAGCAGAACTCATAAGCCATATCATTACCCGCTAATGTAGCGGTTGGAAACGAGAGACAAATGTTAGAGCAGTCAGATTCATAACAACACGGCGGTTAGCATCGTTTTATGATAATCAAACCACACAAGTTTCCGCCGTGGAATAGAAATATAATTCCCCACTCTGCTGGCTGTGGTTTGTGCCTTCGGCTCACTTGTCGCTTTTGGAGACATCAGCTGCACAGCCAAACCAGCACATAAAAAAAAAGATAGAGAGGCAGTTAGAAAAACAGACAGCTGAGTGGATAGCCAGGCTGAGGGATGTTGTTGTTTCCCATAGGAAGTTATTCTAAACTCATGGACGCATGCGCACACACGCACATGCATATACACAGACTTAACTTAAAGGACCATACCACCCATTTTGCATGTTTAAGCCTAATATTTTCAATTTTCATACACATAAGGTTACTGACAGTTATTTCCCAAAGGATAAAACTGTATTTCAGCTTTCCTGATATTTTGCAAACCTCTTCATCTTTCAAAATCAACTATTCAAGTGGTACACCCACCTTAAAAATTGATGTTGTTATGAAGTCACAGTCGTTAAAATTTTTTGATAAACACAGGTCTTCTTTTGGGACTATATTCCCTGGTGGAGAGATACATTCACTCCTCGTTTTTTGTTGCCCTTAAACGCCAAAATTACGTAACTTAAAAAAAAAAAAAAGCCCTGAATACACATCTTGTTTGTGAATGTTTCAAGTATCAACAAGTTGATTTTAATAGCGTACCAGAATGAACTGCCACTAATGGTCTGGAAGGTAGGGAGAAAATTTTTTTTAACTCACCATTCCAGTAGTATACTTTGGGAAAAGACTGTCAGTAACATTATGTGTATGAAAATTGAATGTATTAGGCTCAAACATGCAAAATGGATGGTATTGTCCTTTAACTGCTAGATCAATTCTCACCTTGTTTGGTGGCAGGCAGCAATATAAAGCACAATTTGTGTATAAAGCACAGCCATTACTCTCATAGCAGAGATACTTTCAGCTGCCACAGCAATGAATGACAATAGCTGCTCCTTTTAGGACTGGAGACCATCCAGGGTGACAATATTTTCATGTAGACGGCTCCACTCATTGCAGAGCTTTAAAGGAGGTTTGCATCTACACACTTTCAAATGAGTGCTGATGAAAGTGTTCACTCTTTCATCTCCACCACCAGCTTTCATTTGGTGAAGATAAAGTTTCAGCCATTTGTTTGACACTTTTAAAAGCCTGCAATCAACAATCCACACACAATTCTAACGGCTCTTTTTCTCTCTCCCACTCGGTTTCTCGCCTTTTCTCCACCTCCGAACCGATGTGAATAAGGAGTGAATCATGGGATTAGTTATCAGCTAAAATGGGTTTATGTGGGTGAGGTGGGAGTGAGACATTTGTGTGTGTTTTCGTGCTCACAGCTCATCCCAGTTGTTTTAAAGTGTTGAACCAAGTTATCCCTTTCATTCCCAGAACAATGGCTTTTCCTTTGTGTTTATGTGACTAAGTCCAGTACAGTATCATGTTTAATCATGTTTCATCTTGTGTATACCAGCAGGGATGGAGCCAATAAATGAGTTTATACCGTACGTTATTGAACAGGTAGAGAAGATGCCAGGTGAAAGTTGTTCTCTTGTCTGTGTACATTTTTTTTTTAGTTCATTACACATTAAATTGGTACCTTTGACAAAATGATAGCTGTGTTCTCTCCTTGAAGTCAATGACAGAGTCCAGCCAAAGTTTGGTCATGTTGTAAGAAATGGGTCTTTATGTGGGCATGAAAAGGCTCTAAATTTGGACTAAAATGAGGCTTTTTCAGGAGAGGCCTGGGCAAGAGTAATGACAAGGCCACGGCATACTAAAGCTGAGGTGTCTGAGGTTTCCCTGACCAGCCCTTTCTTTTGAATTTGTCTGGTAAAGTCTGCCTTTAAAGGACCATACCGTCCATTTTGCATGTTTGAGCCTAATATATTCAATTTTTATACGTGTAAGGTTACTGACAATCATTTCCCAAAGGATAAAACCACACTTCAGCTTTCCTGATATTTTGCAAAATCTCTTAATCTTTCAAAATCAAATATTCAAGCAATATGCCCACCTTAAAAATCGATGTTTGGCCTACTAGTAGTTATGCAGCCTTGTAAAGTCACAGTTGTTTAAATTTTTTCGATAAATGCAGGTCTTCTTTTGGGACTGTATTCCCCAATGGAGACATACATTCACTTCACGCTTTTTATTGCACTTAAATGCTAAACTTACAAAACTTCAAAAAAACCTGAATATATGTGTTGTTCATGATAATGGATTACCTATCCCAAGAATGTTTCAAGTATCAACAAGTTGATTTTAATCAACTTTAAGTGGCTTTAATCAGAATGAACTAAAACCAATTGTGGTCTGGAAAGTAGGAAAAAAAATATTTAACTCACCGTTTCAGTAGTATGCTTTGAGAAATTATTGTCAGTAACATTATGTGTATGAAAATTGAATATATTAGGCTCAAACATGCACGATGGCCGGTATGGTATGAATAGATATACGCTCATAACCATCTCGATAATTATTTATAACTATTTGTGTTTGTGTTTTCACGAGGGATTAATGCCTGATTTTCTTAATTTTCCTTGAACGTGGATGCTCCACATTGGAGAAGCTGTTCACGCTGTACACCAGAGATTTCTGTCTTAATATTTGTCATTGTTACACCTTGAAGATTTAACTGTTAAAACAAATTGAAAATGTCTCCAATGATGTCATAAAATGCTAAGGGTGAAACACGCTTTTATGTCTTGAGCAAGAAAAGTCGCACACAAAAAAAAGTCAATATTTTTTGTCAGACTATGAAAGCAAACAGACTTTTATTGATGAAAATTAAGAGTTTAAGTCTAAGTAGTGGCTTTGATGTATAATTTTTGCAAAGCTCGATCTGTGTTTAGGAAGTGTGAGTGGTCGGCTCTGATCAGGTCTGTGGACTTTTGGATTTACCGTGGCAAAGTTTAAACATTTTCTGTGACTACTATAGCTGTGTTTTGGTCTTGCTGACACATATTCATAGTTGTTTCAACTTTATTCCACAAATGTGTCCAGCTTTCTGGACACCTGGCGAGTTGTAACTGATTTTATTTCCATCATAATGCATTCTGTGCACATTAACACCTTTCAGTTTCTTTGGATAATCTGTCCAGGTACATAACTTAATGCTAAATGACACCATTGTTTTGCACACACGATTGAACAGTCTCTCCATAAGTAGTAGCATTTTGTAAAGTATTTTTGTGTATCCCCTAAATGTAACCCTAAAGCCTTTCAGTAACATTGGAGTAGCACAATGTGCATTAATTATTTTTGTCTGTGTATTATAAGCTGGTTTATTTTGGTAAAAGTCTCCTTTGCTGACTTTGAAGATAAAATGTGTGCACACATTTTTGCCTTTTTTTTTTTTATCAGCCTGGTNGTGTGTGTGTGTGTGTGTGTGTGTGTGTGTGTAAGCTGTCACGCTTGCTTTTGCTCTCTGCTGCTGGTCTGCTGTTAAAGGGGAGAGAGAGCGAGTAAGATGGGGAAAATGGGGTCACATGTTGAGGGAGACAGGAAGGAAGACTGCTATAAAAAGACTAATTAAAAATGTGTGGATGGAGTTGCTGGCGGTGGAGTTTGAGAGAGAGAGAGAGAGACTTACGAACTGGCGTGATGTAACTCTGGAGTGTAATGTAGTAAACCTTAAGGAAAAATGGTGAAGTGGCAGTGTTGTGGGAATGGAAACAATTGTTTTTTGGCAGAGAAAGATGGAGAAAAAAATTAGAGCTTCAGAAAAGATGTGAAATATACTGGAAACATTTGTGAAAATGGAGTAATAGGTACAGAGTTACAGAAAAAAGGTCAAAACATCTTCACTTTTGTCTCTTTGGTCATGTTTCTTTGTAGCCTTAAAATTCCTCGACCCAACATTGTTTTCAGACACTAAACATTGCGGAGAAATCTAAATAAAAGCATCTGATAAACAGATAAAACAGCAGAATTTGCCTTGAAATAACACGATCCTCTGTTGTTAATTGCCTATTGTTCACACATCATTTCACACTTTTGTCATTCCTTCTGCAGCGGTAGAGACAAAGGACAGAGCAGGGCAGCAGTCGTTCAGGTTTTGAATGTTTTAGCGATGTTTTCATAGAACCCCGCTGAGCTTGATGCAAGCCAGTGTAAAAAATTGCAGCTGTTTGGCCCGTTGTCCTTCCCTCTTCTCTCCCCCTTTCTCCCTTTCAAAGAATTTTCATTTGAATGAAAATCTTGCCTCAATGTTTTGTTGTGCTTAGAGGGGGGGAGGGGTCCAATTGGTCAGAATCCCTTTTGAGGTGGGCCAATGAGCATGCAGCTCCCTCCTCTAACCCCGCCTCCCATGCCCTGCTGAGGCTCCCGGCCTGACATCTGATTGGCTGGCTGGGAGGANCCCCGCCTCCCATGCCCTGCTGAGGCTCCCGGCCTGACATCTGATTGGCTGGCTGGGAGGAGTCAGCTTGTGTATTAAAGCCTGTCCCGTCTGCTCCTCTTCAGTGTATAGAAGAGTCCCGTCTGCCTGCTGGAAGAGTGTGTGTGAATGTGTGTGTCTGTGTGTGCGTATCAGTGTGTGATTGCTTTTGTTAGTCGGAGACAGGCAGAGAAAAAGAGAGTGACAGAAGGCAGGCTGCTGTTCCGCTTTTCGCAACGATTTTCTGACTTGGACTTTGTTTTCGTCTGTTTTAACCCTTTCCAGGACTGAGACGCTCTACAGCTGAGTTGCCGGTCAGCTTGTTGTGTCACATCGCAGCTGGACGGACGACTTGGAGTCGAGGAGACGGTGACTTTATCACTTCTGGCTGACCAGTTCATCAAGATACCAGACCTGTGTTTTGGTTAAAGAGCTCTCTGCTGCTGTGCTCTGGCTGACCAGTGACCCCGAAACGCAGTGTCGCCCCCCTTCAGGGTCACCACTGAGCTAATCGAGGTGGCCTGGCTGAGCCCCTATGTGGAATTTAACCCTGACTGACCCCGTCCTACAAGTAGCCTTTCACTGAGCCTGGACTGGGAAAAGGAAGGATAAAAGAGCAAAAAAGGCGACAGAAGAAAGGAAGAAAAGAGAAGTGAGAGCAGCAGAGGGACCGGTAAGGAAGTTAAAGGGGCTTTGGGAGTGAGAGTGGGAGGAGGAGGAGAGTGGGAAGAAAAGAGAGAATACAAAAGAGCTTTTTTCTTAAGCTTGCATAGGACGTGGGAGCTGGAACAGGACATTTGTTGACCATTACAACCCCACTCTTATCCACCTCTCCTTATGTCAGCTCTTTTGTTTCTGTCTAGTGTATCCTATGTCGTCTCCTGTCATTCTGATAGCACCATTAAAGGACCATACCACCTATTTTGCATGTTTGAGCCTAATATATTCAATTTTCATACACGCAAGGTTACTGATCGCTACAAAGAATCATCAAGAAATCAGCCAAAAGGTATCAGTTTTCCTAATATTTTGCAAAATCTCTTAATCTTTCAAAATCAAATATTCAAGCAATGCACCCACCTTAAAAATCAATGTTTCGCCTACTAATATTACACAGCCTTATGAAGTCATGTTCGTTTAAATTTTTTGATAAAAGCAGATCTTCTTTTGGGACTATATTCCCCAGAGGAGACATACATTCACTCTGCACTTTTTATTGCACTTAAATGCTAAAATTATGTAACTTCTAAAAAAAAGNGACATACATTCACTCTGCACTTTTTATTGCACTTAAATGCTAAAATTATGTAACTTCTAAAAAAAAGACCTGAATACACATCTTGTTCACGATGATGGATTACCTATCCCAAGAACATTTCAAGTATCACCAAGTTGATTTTAATAGCGTACCAGAATGAACTGAAACCAATGGTGGTCTGGAAGGTAGGATTTTTTTTTTTGTTTGTTTTTTTTTAAATTCACCATTCCAGTAGTATGCTTTGGGAAATGATTGTCAGTAATGTTACATGTATGAAAATTGAATATGTTAGGCTCAAATATGCAAAAAGGGGTGGTATGGTCCTTTAAAGCAAAATTTACTTTTTAAAATGTGACATAGTGAATATAGAGAAGCTTTGACTTATTCTTTGTTTGCAGCAAAATGTCTGTCATTTAACATCACATGATGTTGTTTCCTAAACTTTCTGAAACCGTTTCTCTCTCTCTCTCAGCTCCTGCAGCATGCCGGTGGAGACCCTGCGGCCGTCAGACGGACGTCTGGCTGGGGCTCCATTCACTTCTGCCATGCCTTTTCGTATCCTTAACAAGGGTCCAGACTACTTCCGTCGCCAGGCTGAGCCTGGGGCCCGTAAACTGAGTGCTGTGGAACGTCTGGAGGCTGACAAGGCCAAGTATGTTAAGAGCCAGCAGGTGGCCCTCACCCGCCAGGCCCCCATCAAGCCACCGATCATCCGTAAGCCCCTCGTTCCTCCTGGGATGATGCCTCATTGCCAGGTCAACACTCCTCCAGCCCGGAAAGTTCCCCGCTGCCCAGCTGATGTAGAGAACGGTGGAGGGAAAGATGGACTCGGAGCGAGAAGAGGACCAGCTCTTAATTTGGATATTCTGAATAATCTCATCAACGATGTCTGTGACGGACCTTTGTCGTCTTCCTCCACCTCTCCCTCCTCATCCTCTCCTTCATCAGGGGCTAAGAGCATCAGCAGCAGCCTGTCAGCAGAGCAGGAGAGGAGCACTCGATTTTTCAACAACATCAAACCATTAAATAATGTCGCCACCAACTCCTCAGCCACCTCCTCCGGCACCTCCTCTCCTCTTAACAACAACCTCCGGACCCCTTTAGGGGAGCCCAACCGCCGACCGCCCCCTGTTCCAGCCCGGGCTCCCCGCATTGCTGTTCCAGCACCCTACAGCTCCCCTAATTCAGTGACTGTACGGAGGGTAGACGTTCGGCCTCAGGCTGAGATGAGGAAGCCTTTGAGGCCCCTCCTGCGGCCCCAGATCAGGCCTAGGCAGACTGCACAAGGCCAGGTAGCATCACCCCAGGTCCTACCACCACCTCCTCCACCCCAGCAGAATCAACCTCAGCCCCAGACCACCCCCAAGGCCCTCCCCTCCCCTCCAGCCTACTTACCACCCAGTCCTATGCTGGTCCGAGCAGGCATGATCCCACCAGCCTCCCCTGCTTTCACTCATCTGTCAAATGCCAGCTCCAGGGGATCCGCCCGGAAGCACCCATCCCTGCACCGCTCCAAGTCGGACTTGAGCGACCGCTACTCCCGCGCCACGGCTGACTTAGAGCGCTTTTTCAACTACTGTGGCCTGGACCCAGAGGAGGTGGATGGCATGGGTGGAGTGGAGCGCTTCACCAGAGCGAACTCGGACATTGTCTCCATCTCAAAGCTACGGAGTGTCAGCACGCCGAGCTCCGAGTGCGGGGATGAAGCTGACCACGGCGGGGAGGACGGAGGAGATGATGAGGATGAGGATGGACCGACCAGAGCCAATGAAAGAGTACCCTACGGCATCTCTGTCATTGAGAGGAATGCACGCGTCATAAAGTGGCTGTATGGTATCCGTCAGGCACGAGATGCTAGCAGTGCTGTTTCAAATGTATAGACTAATGCAGCACATATCCAGACCATGCAAGATTTCTTAATTTATTCAATTAAGGTTGTTCAGGGGCCAGTCTTTCATATATATATATATATATTTCTCCTTGTATGTATACGAGTCTGAAGAAGGGAAGCTGACTGCCCATCTGTTCCTCTTCTGCTGCCTTACATTGCATTAAAGGATAATCCAGCACGTTTTCCATGTTTCCTTTGAAGTTTCACATTTGTTTTGGAAATCACACAACAGTGATATATATATATTTTTTTATATCTGGGCTGCAGGTCAGGACTGTGTCCCTGAGAGCCAAAATGGACAACGCATTTCCTTTCTGTTTAAGCTAATCATGTATAAGAATCTTGTATACAAAAGCAATAATACATTGGTGTAAATGATGATGGTGATGATGAAGGCAGAGGATCATATAATGTTATTGTGGTTTCTCATGCTAAGGTACTAAATGTGTAATGTGTGTGTATGTACGTGTACACCAGAGAACTACATTGCACAAGTTTAGAGACTTTTAATGATATACAGTGCAGCGAGTGTTTGAGCACGTAAGAAAGAGAACTGTGTTGGTACTGTGAAAATTCCCCAAAATCGCTTCCATAAACATAATTGTGCATTGCAAAAAATCCTTGGCTGTAAGACTGTTATTATACAAATTTCTGTCAGCATGTGAGTGAAAAGTTTGTACACATATTTTTTGGGTTTTGTCATTAAATAAACACAACCACTACTGCATTACTCACAGATATTCACATTGCAGCACAGATGTTCGTTCAGGTCGGTTACTGCCTGTTGTGCACAGTGCTGGCCAAAAGTACTACACCCCCTGTATTTTTGTGTAAACTTTACCAAAGTACCACTCCAAACACAACAAAATTCATTTATTGGTGTTTTACAAGTAGTTGAGTATTTGTTCAGAATATTCAATTACTCTTTACACTTAAATTTGGATTTCAGAGTAGGTAATATGACTACAATATTTCTACAAGTCAGTGAAAACACGTGNAAATTTGGATTTCAGAGTAGGTAATATGACTACAATATTTCTACAAGTCAGTGAAAACACGTGAAACCCATTTGCTCTGACCCCACCTCAAAGAAGATATTTTATCTTCCTGTTTGATCTCTACTAATAATATTGGTATTCTTCTTCAAATCTTAACAATACATCAAGTGTCTTCCTACTTAACGCTATTTTTTTCCAGTTGTACTTACTCTAACACATTAAAAAAAAATAAATTTAGTTGTGTTTGGAGTGGTATTTTAACTCAGAACAATTTACACAAAAATATAGGGAGGGTCTAATACTTTTGGCCAGCGCTGTATCTGACTGTAACGTTGTTTAGTTGTGTGTCTGTGCCTGAAACATGGTCTCATGTCTTGGATTATGCAGCGAGAGAAATGTTTACTATGTATGTCTTGGCACGGATGAGAGAGCAAGTCATGAGGGATGATCTCATAAGTGGATGGTTGAAGTAAGTGCAGCATGAACAACTTGTTTTGCCCCGAGAGAGAAAAATCAAAGAAAAGAGGATACTTGTGGACAAAAAGATAACTGGTATAAGCAATAAATTCTGAAAGTGTCTCAGGAAGATGAACTTGTACTTGGCATACTCATGAAAATGGACCAATATTTATTTGGAAATATAACAGTGTATTTTTTTTTTTTTTTTTTTTTTAATGTTAGACTTCAATCTTTGCTCTCAACCGCAATCTGATTGTACAAAGTATAATTACAGCATATCTAAGAGCACAAAGGAAAACACCAGCATAGTCAACACACATGCAAATACAGGCACTAGTCACATGGTAAGTGTGAATGTAAGCAGAGGAATGCCTAACGTGTGTGTGCAATGTGTGGAGGTGCAAAACAAAGTGAGACGTGTATTTATTTGACTTCCTGTTTGTTGCAGCAGGTACGAGGTAGGTGACCTCTCCCCCGTGTATCCCAGTTCTCCACCTTCTGAATCTACTTCCTTGGCTTTTCAGGGAAGAAGTAGTTCAGTATGAGAATCGGTTAGGTTCTGTCAGTCGGATCAGAGGTCTGGACAGCGACGGTGAACACAGTGTGCTGTTGAATTTGGCACTGGATGCCCAAAGTCTTCATCTGAATGGTTCAACATGGTGTATTCTAAAACATTAATTAAAAAAAGTTAGTTAAAATATGTTCCTGGCTGGTGTTTTTTCTGATATGATTGAACGGTTCTCTTGAAAAATATGCTTTTTTTGGTGAAAATTCTGACTTTAAAGTTTACTCAGTACAGGGCAGAGTCCACCTGGTACCAGCATATGGATGTAAACATCAGCTCCTCTGATTTCCTGAGAGTGTATGTTGCTGCCAAATTCTTGGTTTATAATCTGAAATCTGGTTTGGGTCCAGCTCAACAGAGGCAGGTGTTTGGCTTGTCAAATCTCATTTCATCATCAATTATTGACACACTGCACTGTTAACTAAACTCCCCAGTCCAGTTTTTGTTTTCTTTGATCATGTTCTTGCATCTGATTGGAGCATTATTTATTTGGGAATATGTGGACATCCATAATCTCACACAACTAAACTCTCATTTAGTCACACACACACAAAGTTGTATGTGACCTCTGACTCCAGTCTGGGTTCCAGTTTTGGATTGTAGACAAATGCTGTAAAGACCCCTCACCCACCTGCCCTCTTCTACCAGAACCACACCCTGTTTCTGAGCTGTGGACCCTCTTGACAGCAACTGCTCAATGGAACACATATAGCTGCAAGGAGGGGGTGGTGGGGTGGGGGATAAAATGAACGGAATGAAAAGAAAATATTGGTCAGCTGTTCCACTGAGGCTGTGCAGTAAATCTGGGCAAAGAGAGACTTGACTTTGTAATTACCGTATATACTCGACTATAAGCCGACCCCCGATTTTGACCTGCAAATTTATCTTTTTAAAGAAATCCGCATATAAGCCGACCCCCTAATGTTGTTCCGTCAATTTATTTGTTTAGCAAATTACCTGTTTTTCTGAGAATTATAATATTCCTGTTATTTTCTGAAAATAATCTACGGTAAACAGCTGATTACCGTAAGTGACGTTAGCTAACATTAAGTTTTCCGGACTCCTCTTCCTTGTCTGAATCGCATTGATGAAGGTAAGGAAAGCTTTACAAATAAGCTATAATTATCATGGCGCTTTAGCATATTTAGCTGTGTAGTTATGGTGAGTTGGTTTTTTTTTTCTTTATTTATTTTCTTTATTTTTGTTAATTTCACCCATTACGTGTTTTCAGTAATTATCCTGTACCTGAGTCGATGCGAGCCTGTCTATGTGCTGGAACATTCCTCCATATGGTGTTTTGGAATGCCCTCAGCCAAGCCCCTGATGTTGTTCCATCAATTTATTTATTTACAAAATTACCTGTTTTTCTGGGTATTGTCATAGTATTCCTGTGATTTTCTAAAAATAATCCACGTACCGNTACCTGTTTTTCTGGGTATTGTCATAGTATTCCTGTGATTTTCTAAAAATAATCCACGTACCGGTACTAGTAAACAGCTGATTACCGTAATGCGTTAGCTAACATTAAGTTTTCCGACAGAGATTTCTGCCTTTATAGATGGATAACTGAGCTCAGGTAAACGGATTTCTCATAAAAGGAGTAACACCTTTACATGACACTTGAGTAACCCTTTATTGAGGTGCATGTAAACGCACTGGTTGAGAGGGGAAGTTTTTGTTTATGCCTCTTCATACTGGTAGAAGATGCAGACTATAGGCACAAGTCGTCTGATACCAGAGCTAGCTTGTCACTCTTACATTAGCTGCTAAAGTAACATTTCAGCCATTAGCCATGTCCCACTGCTGACATTTCACCAAATAATCGCCCTTTGGCCCAGATCATGGTTCTGTTTTACTTTTGTCCATCGCTTTGTTGGTGCTACTTACGTATTGGTGGAGTATTGGAAAGGTCACCTGTAGACGGTCCCAAGTTGAATTTTGTTGAAATTAGTGCAGTCAAATTGGAAAATCAACGCTGCACAAAACACTCAGGATAATGCTGCCTTGATGGATGAGAGGCATTGATCACTTCCATAGAAAAGAACGCTGATCATGTGTTAGCAGCCTAAATCAGCAGGTAGAGAAATTACTATGGCAAACATCCCATCCTTTATTCAATCATCTCGAAGTCTTGAGGTCTGGGAGGTGCTATAGAGTGCCACTGGCAGCCAAAAAAGTTTTTAAAGAGATCTTTTATTGCAGCTACCATAAATATTTTTAACTTTGCAAAATGACCACTTATACCTGCTCCATAGTTTGGTACTTGTAATTTTCTCTTTTTCCTTTGTCTTATTGATTTTATGTATGTATGAAGTGTGTTTGCTCTGATTCCTAACAGTGTGCTGAACACAAATTTCCACCTATGGCAGACAATAAAGTTGTGTTCTATTTTATTGCTAATGATGAAATGCATTTTGTAGCTCTATTCATATGAAAAGCAGTTCAAAAAGAGATGTAAGTGACTGATGTTTACTTGGTGGATCAAATTATAACCTACAATAGTAATTTAAAGGACATAACTCAGACTGGCTTCTTTGCAGTGTTGATATATTGAAACGTGGTGCGCTTGGCTGTGAAGTTTGGAAGCAGAGCCAAAAAAATCACAGGTTTTGACGTGCTGAGATAGAAAGTAATCCAAAGATCGCAGAATCATCTGTAGCTGCCAGCAGTCATGAGTCATTCTTCTTTCTGACTGCCGTGTTCACTTTTCGCATTGCTTCGTCAAACCGCCCTGCGGGACTTGCATAACTAGCACTCAATCTGGCATGAGAATTTACTCATTTTCATCCAAGAATGCTCTCATCCTTACATAACCAACAGCGGACACCCCTGACCTGCTCCCTAGGGTGCCACGGAGAACCAAAACGGCTAAACTGTTCCGTTTTGAGAAAGGAACACATGTCCTGCAGGATGAGACGTCTCTGCTCCCTGTGGATACACAAGGGAAACATGGCAGGAAGCATCTATGTGGCGTTCTCATGCTCTCTGTCTGTCAGTCAATCTGTGTGTGTGTGTGTGTGTGTGCGCACGCGCCTCGCTGTTGCTCCACTGAGGCCAACCATATGTCTGTATTTACTGAGAGATCAGCTGGGCTCTGGCACCCTGGCAGAAAACAACACTCATGCACACACATACACACAACCACACACACACACACACACACAGAGTTTCGATTTGCCTNACACTCATGCACACACATACACACAACCACACACACACACACACACACAGAGTTTCGATTTGCCTGTCTTTTGATTTGTGTGTCTCGGTCTTGTTTGTGTGTTTTTCACTAAACATTAGCTCTGTGTGTGTGTGTGTGTGTGTGTGTGTGTGTGTGTGTGTGTGTGTGTGTGCTCCCTGATCTCCATGTTGTTTAGGAACACTTTGCCATGTTTTTGTGATAAACTCATGTTTGGCAATGTGCTTCCTCTGCTTGTGTGTGCTTATGTCCATATCTGTGTGCATCTCTGTGTGCATATAAGTGTCCGTGCACATATGTGTGTGTGCATCAGGAGTGCGTTGAGGTGGGAGGAGTCAGTAACTGTATGTTGTTGATCTCACTATCATCACTAATATATGCGAAAGCTTGATACACTCATTCTGAACAGGCAGTGATAAGCTGATTAGGGGAACGGGGCAGATGGGATCTCTGTGTTTTTTGACTGTGTGTGTGTGTGTGTGTGTGTGTGTGTGTGTGTGTGAGAGAGAGTGTGTGTTTTGTCTTTCACACAGATCGACTGTATATCCTATGAGAAAACTAACTGGGTTGTTTGTGTTGGCTTAACATGTTGCAGTGTGTTATGTCGCCTCCCTTATCTGTCTGTAACAACCTCTCTCTCTCTCTCTCTCTCTCCATCTTCACCACATTAACAACTTCACAACAACACACACCAGCATCACTCTCCCTGTTGCCAAAACACAAAGCAAACTGTGTTTTGTTTGTGCTGTTCAATAATTTCGGACCCGGTATCGAGCTTTAATCTTCCAGCCAGCCTCGGATAGCATCAAATACTTTCAGTCTAAATTCTACGCTGTTGCTTTTGGCAAGCGCTCTTGACAGTAATCATACTGACATCGTCCCAAATGTGAAACAAATACACAGTGATCCAGCCAAAGCCGTTAATAATGTATTATGAAATGCCAAAAGTCATCAGCAGTAATCAGAAGCTGCAGTTGATCTGTTTTATTTTTGGTTCCTATAAAGATGACTTGTTGGTGTTAGAGGTTTTTCGGGTTGCTGATGTGTTGTGTGTGTGTGTGTGTGTGTGTGTGTGTGTGTGGATGTGTGTGTGGAGCAGCAGAATGATGAGGTTATTGTTGAGGTTATTGTCTTTGTCTTCAGTCTTGTGGCCAACATCGATCCTTCAGCCTGCAGCTACTTTAAGTTCTGTGTTGTTCTCTCCAAACCAATGCATCTCTAAGTGGATCTAAGTGGAAACAGTCAAATCATTTTTCCAACCCCGTCTAAACCTTGCTCATGCTGACACGTACTGCTTCTGTGATCCAGATCATTCAGTACATAAACTGTGTGATTAAAAACAAAACTACTGTATATACTCGACTATAAGCCGATCTCGACTATAAGCCCCGATTTTGACCTGCAAATTTAGATTTTTAAAGAAACCCGCATATAAGCCCACCCCCTAGTGTTGTTCCATCATTTTATTAGTTTAGCAAATTACTTGTTTTTTCTGAGAATTGTCATAGTATTCCTGTTATTTCTGAAAATAATCCACTACTGGTACTGGTAAACAGCTGATTACTGTAAGTGACATTAGCTAACATTACATGTTCTGGACTCCTCTTCCTCATCTGAATCACATTGATGAAGGTAAGGAAAGCTTTACAAATGAGATATAATTATCACGGTGATTATTTAGCTTATTTAGCTGTGTAATTGGGACTTTTTTTTTTTTGTTAAGAATCTCACCCGTTACGTGTTTTCAGTAATTATCCTGTGCCTGAGTCAATGCGGGCCTGTCTATGTGCTGGACATTCCTCGATACAGAGTTTTGGAATACCCTCAGCCGACCTCCTGATGTTGTTCCATCAATTTATTTGTTTGGCAAATTACCTGTTTTTCTGGGTATTGTCATAGTATTCCTCTGATTTTCTGAAAATAATCCATGTACCAGTAAACATGATATTTATTTCAGCAGCTGATTACCGTAACTGACGGATCACGGCTTACTGGCCACCGCAAAATGTGCTGAATAAGATGTTTAGTCAGGAAATACATCATTCTGAGGTATGATTTAAACTATTTTCCATGGGTAGTGGTAATGGGTAGTATTTTTCTATCCCTGGAAATTTCCTTCTCTGGGATCCGATTTGAATTATTCGTGTATAAGCCGACCCCCGATTTGCATTGTGAAATTTGGTTAAAAAAAAAAAAAAAAAAAAAACTCGGCTTATACTCAAGTATATACGGTATATACTGCAAAAGCGTAACAAAGACTGGCGTCGCTTTCCACGACGCAAAATGTACTGCATGTATTGTACAGCAACAGCAGTGTTTGCTTTTTGTCACTTTTGTTCTACATTTCTGCCAAAACTGTGACACAAATTGCATCAAAAACACACACATTTATCTTAGTCGCAGCTCTTTTTTCTCTCTCTCTGCACACCAATCCAAACCTCCACTGTTTATCATCTGAGCTGAGACTTCAAACCTGTCAGGACTAGAGGAACGCAAGAGAATGAATTGCCAGGTTTTGACAGCTTTTTTTTTTTTTTTTTTTTGGATTATTTATAATGTGTGGAATCAGCATGCCAGGAATTACAGCGTGCAGACACATGATGGAAGATGGAATTCCAGAAATGTTGTAGTTTGATGCAGGCAGATGATTCGTAGACGAAGTGGTCTGATGAGCAGAAAAGGGCAGCATGATTAAGAAGAAGAGACTTTGACTTTTAGTGAGGACAGCTGTTTCAAAACACCACACATATATATATACACACACACACACACAGAGCAAAGGGAATTATTTCTTAAAGGACCACATGGTGATCATGCATGATGGAGCCTAATATATTCAATTTTCATATATGCTATGCTATAATCATTTCCCAAAGGATAAAACCATATTTCAGCTTTCCTGATGTTTTGCAAAATATATTAATCTTTCAAAATCAAATATTCAAACAATTTATCCACCTTAAAAATCGATGTTTCTCCTGCTAATAGTTATGCAAAATTATGAAGTCACGATTGTTTAAATTTTTGCCGGTCTTCTTTTGGGACTATATTCCCTGGTAGAGACACACATTCACTCCGCACTTTTTATAGTGCTTAAATGCTAAAATTACCTAACTTCGACAAAAACTTGAATATATGTGTTGTTCGTGATAATGGATTACCTATCCCAAGAACGTTTCAAGTATCAACAAGTTGATTTTAATAGTGTACCA
>VXCM01001756.1:0-54986 GCA_014773175.1 Lucifuga dentata
TTTTTTTTTTTTTTTTTTTACCTCACCATTCCAGTAGTATGCTTTGGGAAATGACTGTAAATAACGTTACGTGTATGAAAATTGAATATATTAGACTCAAACATGCAAAATGGGTGGATGGTTCTTTAAAGATGAATGTTTTGCTGTGTCTCTGCGATGAATGAATCATTTTATTACTGTTTGAGTCATGTAGCAAATCAACAGACTGAAAGACCAACAGACAACAAAGTAAAAATATTAGGACGATTCATTGACAGAGACATGTCCCTGCTGTCCACACTTCAAACGACTTCTATGCCACACATAATGCTTGTTTTCATCCTCCTCCTCCTCCTCAAAAAAAAAAAAAAAAAAAAAAAGACACTTTTTGCAGTAGTTTAAAGCAAACGGGGTCCTCTAGTGGTGAGGAAGACTCACCCGGAGCTTCTGCTAATACAAAGCCAAGAGGAGAGAAAACAAAAATGAGCCTCTAATGATACCGGAGAGTTCCCTATGAAGGGGAAAAAAAAAGGTTTTTGAGTTTTGAAACACTGAAAACTTTCACCAAATGAGTTGTGGTGTAATAATAATACCACTCCCCCCTTTTTTTCTCGACATTTTGTTCTCTCTAAAACCATAAAATCACTGCAGTGAAGCAACATTTCAACAAACTCCTGATGTCTTGATAACAAATCAGCCCTCAGACTCTGTCCAAATGAATAAGTAGAATGCTGGAAGGAATTGGAGTATTTTACCATTGGGCCTTTTTGCTTATAATCTGGAGCTAGTATCTTAGTAAAAGATACTGTGGCCTCAAGCTTTGACCTTTGACCCCAACAAAGGCCCAACATAATGTTACACTCCGTCACAGACAGAAGAATTAGAGTAAAACATGGCACCCTGGTCCTCCGCTGCTGCACATTTTCATGATAATTAGCCTGATTTCCCTAATCGTGTTCTCTCAGTTTGTAGCGCAGAATGAACACGGCTCAGATTTACTCGTTAAGCACTCCAAAGCGACTCTGCCTCATTGGACACGAAGTCGCCAGCTCGTGCGACATTATCGCCCGCGATAAGGGTATAAATCACACGACAGCTAATTTACCAGCAACAGAACGGTGGAGAGGAGAGCGATGAGAGAAGAGCCGAGTCTCTCTGCCCGACACGATAATAAGTGGAAATGAGGGTTTGCGCCGCCATCATAACATATATCTTTCAAATGTAAATAACAGCCTCGGTCTCCATCAAGCCATACGCTCCCTTCATGCAACATTAACCGCCGCTCCTCGGTGGAGCTCCAGTCAGGACTCGCCACGGAGCCATTTAGATGTCAACAGACATCTGTGTGTGCCGATAACAAATGGCTATTAACACAGTAAGCATTAAATACGCTTCCCGCAAACCGAGTTGATAGGTCTGATGGATGTATGGGGCCCACGAACAATAACCCCGCCATATGCAGCGGCAACCAAAACGTTCCGCCGCTGCCGTAATCACGTGTGATACCTCGATTCAAACAGACGAATTGTGACCACAACCGACGATGCCTGTCAACATCTCCCTTCACATAATAAATTCATCTGACTGCCAATTAAGCAGGAAAGATAAACAATGCAGACAGTATGAAAGGAAGCGAGTTCTGCAAATAATCTGTGTCATCCAGTCTTTTTTTTTTTTTTTNGGGTGAAAAAAAAAAAAAAAATTGGTACAGTTCAATTATTTCAATCTGTGTCCAGGCAGAGATCTCATACATAAAGACAAGCACACATTAAAATTATTTTTTTTTATAGTCAAAACATTTTAAATATTTAATCTGCATCTGGATCAAAATATACATAGTGACAGTCACACTGACTGACTGATGGCAGATGTGATTTTTTATTTATTTATTTTTTTTAGATTTTTGCAGTTTCTGTCTGGGAGTATTAGGATAATTTTTGTTAAATTTACGCCAGCTTAAAGGAACATACCACCCATTTGCATGTTTAAGCCTAATATTTTCAATTTTCAGACATGTTACATTCATCACAGAGATACAGCAATGCTAAAACATTTATCTTTAAACCATTGTACATGGATCATACTGTATATAATGTTCATTCCTGTTTAAAGGACCATGCCACCCATTTTGCATATTTGAGCCCAATATATTCAATTTTCAGACATGTTACGTTACTGACAATCATTTCCCAAAGGATAAAGAAAGAAAAATTTAAAGAATGAGGAGAATGAGGAGAATGACTCAGGTGTTTATGAGCCAAAATATGGCTGGATGAAATTCATAAAATACAGCACCACACTTAATGCATCGATATGGGAAAATATCATCATGTAACCACATTCATTCATTCATAAACGCCTGTTAACAGCATCTTTTATCGTTTGCCTTGAAAGAGGTGTTACTACAGTATTTCCTTATTTGCCTGCTGGAGAAGCAATTCATGAAACACACTGCCACACAAAAATTAAGACGTGTTCCAGACTGGTGGAAAATTTCATCAGTATGAAATCTGGACGACTTTTAAAACTTGATTTGCCTCACATGTTAGTGATCAATAAATCTGATAGATAATCCCACTCAGCTGATCAATCAGTTTATTTAAATGTTCTAGTTTTAATTGTTCTAGTAGCATAGCACTGCGCCTTTTCCTCAAACTTCGACCTCTGCATGCTGCATCTCTCTCTCTCTCTCTCTCTCTCTCTCTCTCTCTCTCTCTCTCTCTCATGCACACACACCCCTCCCCCATCTGTTGCTTATCATAGTGTCAATCATTTAAAATGCAGAGCTCTAAAGCAGAGAATTTAGGTTTCCTTTGCCAGTTTAACACGTTAGCTTCAACCTGACACAGTATAAATTGTGGCTCTTAACTATGAAGCAGCTCATTAATATATCAGTTTTCATTGGCTTTTAGCCGTTAAACAACTCTACTCTGTTAATGTGACACCAGTGCGCTGAGTAACATAAGGGAAGCTTTATGAATGAGCTTCAATTATCACAGCACTTTAGTGTCTTTATGTAGTTAGCATGTTTTTTGTTTTGTTTTGTTTTTTTTTAATAAATTTTGCCCAAAATGTTTCAGAAAAGGTCACTATTAGATCCAGATGGTAAAAACAGATAGTTTGTACTTGGCTAATGACCTCAACTTTCACCAAATTTCACTAAATGCAGTAAACAAATTTATGGGGTATCTTGCTAACTAATTAACAAACAGACAGATGGGGCCAAAATGGAAATGAAACAACTTGTTTCAAGATTTTCTCAGTTCTAAAGCAGCAAACTGACTTAAAAGAAGATGATTTGGTTGAAATAATCTCACTGCACTGACATTTTTTCCCCACTTGTTTGAATAAAATCAGACTTTATAGACACAAATTACTTCATAAAATTGAGATTTTCTTCCGCAACAATCTCGCTGTAAAAAAAACAGCACAGGAAGCTCAAATCCCAGAGGTCTCAAACACAAATATCAAACGCACAATAAACCGTATGGTCTTAAGGAGCAGTGAAAGGATGCTGTCACCTCTTCCCTCTCTGTCAAAGTCGCAACCCCATCGTGGGCCATTTATTTCTTTATCTAATAGAAAATAATGACACAGACTGCCTTTCATTGGCGTGGAGCCTCCGGGGGGAAAAACACACAAACACAATAAGCATAAACGCATAAACGTGAGTGCCAGTCTATTTGGCTGAGAGTGATGGCTAGCTTGTTGCTTATCAAAGCATTATAAATCTCCATAGCTCAGCCAAAGATGGGGACGGTTATCACAGCGTGGCAGAGGCATCGCGACTGCCGCCTGACAAAGAAGGGCATCGCCGGTCGTGATTTATAGATGAAGTGGGTGAAAGCAGCTATTTAAGGAGACACAATGCAAGGAAATGGAAAAATAAAAGAATTACAGGGGAATGGTATGAATGGGAAAGACAGTAGGAGGATGATGTCAGGAAGGCTGAGCACAGTAATGTCCACTGCAAAAAAAAAAAAAAAAAAAAAAAAAAAACGCTGCAAAATAATCCATCTTATCAAATCATTTTTTGTCTAACTCATTCAATAATAATAATAATAATTTTTAAAATCAAATGGTTTCATAATTCTAGTGCAGCAGTCTCTCTCTTATCTTAACATGTTTTAAGGATACTGTGACACTAATTTCTAGAAATGCTTTTAAACTATTTTTATTGGACACAGATTGAAATAATCTTAATGCAGTTGTAGCCACTTGTTTTATAAAAAAAAAAAAAGTATAACTTATTTAACTCAAGATAACAACGAATCATAAATAATGCTGAACAGAAAGCAAAATTATTGGATGGATGAAGAGTTTACATATCAGCCTCAGCTTAAGTTGTACGTGGCTCAGCTTTGTTTTTAGTTGAATGCTAACCTATTTATGTTTAGAACATTATATGAACCTATGGTTAATGTGTTCAGATGCTAACATTTAACATTCAGCTTTATTTAATGTCATGTAAGTTAAGCTGACAGTTAGCTTCACTGTTAGCATAACTATACAATTAGCACAGACACAAAATATAAGTACAAAGTTGTTTTGTTTTGAAGTAAAAATAGATTGTATAACTTAAAACTACTTAAGTTAAAAGTGTAAAATATATAAAATTTTGATCCAGATGTGTTACCTTTTCCTCACAGAGCTGAGAGATAAAAGTGTGCTTAGAAGTTTTATTTTTAGCTAATGAGAATCAAAAAAGGGTGCCAGCATGCTAATGCTAATTTAGCATTAGCGATAAGCTAACTGTACAGCTGGAGGTCACAGGGATCTGGACCAGCATTTTGGCACTAGAATTTTACCATGCTAAGAATGGTAAAATTCAAGTAATTTCCCTTTTTTTCCTGTTACCATCGTATCATTGAAATGTTTTCATGCCATATCACTGTATTTTTGATGATCATGAACAAGTGTTGCATAAATAATTTTGACCTGTTGGTGGTGCTTGATAAAAAGTCTGGAGACCACCAAAGGCTATAGGTTGATCATCTGGGGACCGTGAATGTCTTTACTGAATTTCATGGCAAAACATCCAATAAAGGAGATATTTCACTCTGGATCATAAGATCAAATTTCCACTTCAATTATGATAACCTGAAGCATGGTATTGTTAGAGTTTTACCATCTCTGTGACACATTATGAAGATAAATCCAATGATGTGCACACGGTACGAGTGAGTGATGCAGAATGTATAAATGAAAGTTCAACAACATTATTATTAGCCGTTTCAGCTTGCCGGCGCTGATGATCCAACATTGAGTGGCAGGAAGCTGAGCTGATGGCCGTGACGCTGATGTTTGTCGGGTGAAATCTGGCTCCAAAACAATAGCGCGAGGAACCCGACTGAGTCAAAGTCGGTGTTGTTAACACGCTTGGTCACGTCGCTCACTTCCTGTCACCACCTCGGCGGTCTAATTACTCCAGCTCTCCCCCTGATGGGCAGGTNTCGCTCACTTCCTGTCACCACCTCGGCGGTCTAATTACTCCAGCTCTCCCCCTGATGGGCAGGTAATATTCAGAGCCTCCCCTGCTCTCGTTACACCGCGGTGACAGGAAGTGACAACAGAAGCAGAGCCGGTGTAAATATAACCAGGATCGCCACATAGCCATGTGTCTTCACGACCCATTGATCATTATCCAGCTTTAGATTAGCTCAGGAGCTCTGCACTGAGCCGCTGCACCCATAAATTATTAATGTGTGTGTATGTGTGTGTCGCTGCGTTCAGAGGAGTGTGTGAGGTTGTTTTTATTGGCTTTAATAAGCAGAAACACTGCAAAATTCTCCATCTTATCGAATCATTTCTATCTATGATTGAGTCATGAAAGTCTTATTTTCTTGAATGGTGTTTTAGGAAATTCTCGAACAAGGCTCAAATTTCAGTTTGCCATGTTTGTAAAGCTAGTCAAATAAAAACAAAAAAAAAAAAAAANAAAAAAAAAACAGACCTCAAAAATGGTGTTTCTGAGGCCTTGTTTGTGATCAAGCCATTATGCCATTTATTGATTCCTGAAAGTCTACAGTAATTTTCTTCAAACAAGTGAAAAATTCTGCCAATAAAGTGAGAATCTGTTTCCGGAAGAATTTTCTAGAATTCAGGATCTTAAACAGAGCACACTAAGGCCGATCACTGCACTAGAATCAAGAAAATGATACTTGATTCTTGAAAATTCCTCCACAGTTACTTGTCAGGTGATATACTTTTGAGTCTTTCACAGTTTTGCTCTATAAACAAAGAAATTACACCATGAAAATGACTGGAAACGCCACGTTCAGGTTTCACAAAAAGGCTAGATTTTCATGAGCAAAAATTATTACTTCTGTTTAAGACATTACACCCTAAAATTAAAAGAAGCTTAAGTTTAAGTTTCATTACTTAAAGGACCATATTAGTGATTTTGCATGTTTGAGCCCAATAAATACTACCGTTACCGCCAAACAATTTCCAAAACATAAAATCATAGTTTTGTTGCCTTGTTATTTTGCCAAATCCCCCAATCTTTTAAAATCAGATGTTCAGGAGATGCATCTACCTAAAAAATTGTATGTTTTGCCTTTTAACACTTATGCACGGTTGTAGGAGCCATGGTGATTTTAACTTGTCAGCAAAAGCAGTCCACTCTTGGGACTATATTCCCTGGCAGATAAATACATTTTCTTCCACGTAGCTTTATGTTGGATCAGTTAAATTAAGTAACTTCAACAAAAAATTTAATAGACGTCTTATTCACTGTAATGGGTTACCTATTTCAAGCATGTTTCAAGTCTCTACAATTTGATTTTAATAGTGTACTGGAATGAACTGAAACTATTGGCAGTCTAAAGGTAGGAAAAACACTTGTAAAATGTACTGCTCCAGTAGTATATTTTGGAAAGTTGGCAGTAATGTAATGTAAAGTGTATGCAGGTTGTATTTATTGGGCTCAAGCATGCAAAAATCACCGTTATGGTCCTTTAAGCTAAACACCTTTAAATCAAATTATTTATCACATTAGTGCTTTGTCATGGCTGGATTTTCAGGCTTTTTATATATATTTTTATGTGAGACTAGAAAGTTCATGTGTTTAAAGCATACTTTAGTTGTTTGTAGGAGATTTTTTGCAGTGTATTGCATTAATAAAAGGAGAGCAATGCTTCAACGGCCTGCAAAAAGAAGAGAAAATGAGTTAGTATGTGAAGTTCATTACAGCTTGGAAACAAAATAACACAGACCTGGTGGCAAAAAAAAAAAAAAAAAANAAAAAAAAAAAAAAAAGAAAAGAAAAGAAACTGTCACAATCGACTAATGAAATACTTGATTTGTTTGTTTTCTCTCTCAACACACCTCAAAATGTCACATCCGGCCAAACACCGGCTTCCCATTAGTGGGGCTAATTAACTTTGCAACTGTCAAGCTAGCCGCGGCTAACGAAAGTNCCGGCTTCCCATTAGTGGGGCTAATTAACTTTGCAACTGTCAAGCTAGCCGCGGCTAACGAAAGTGACAGCGAGAAGCTCTGGAGCTGAAGGCTGCTAATAACTCAAGAGGCTAACAATGGCTGACACCGGACCCGCTTGGAAGCCGGGGAGAAGAAAGGGATGCTGTCGACATCAAATCGAGTTATCTCTTGGCGGGAAAAAAAAAAGGGAAAAAATATAAGCAGAGGGAAGNTCGACATCAAATCGAGTTATCTCTTGGCGGGAAAAAAAAAAGGGAAAAAATATAAGCAGAGGGAAGACAGAGAAAGCAGGCAATCTCATCTTTAATGCTGGGTTATTGGCAGTGGCGAGGAGGGCTTTGTTCCTGCTGTTTGCGCTGGCTTTGAGTTGATGCCTCCTCTGGCTCGCTCTGTCACCGCCGCTAAAGAGCCTGAGAGTGACTCTCCATCTAATGATGAATAGTGGCCTGGCCAGGCGGGGGAAGATTACTCCCCAGAGAGCCTCCGGAGCCCGTCACCGTGATTTATGACATATTTATCTGTCTGCCATATCGAAGGTGCCGTCAGAGAGTGAAGGAGGAGACGAGGGGAGGCGGGAATGACGGGGAGAATTATGCAGCTATAATTGTCAATCATGGTGGAGATTGAGAGCAGAGCGAGGGCCGTTTTCATAACGGAGGTGCTTAGAGCGATCAGAGTTTGAGGGCGGGGGCTCTTAAATGAGAATGATAACCTGCCTTATATATATGCTTAGATAAATGAGAATATTATTCATATTATTTTTCTGCACACATTTTTGGACAGAGGTGATGTCCTCGGTGTATAAGCTGGGACCTAGGGCAACACACTGTAAAAAATTTAAAAACAAGTTTTTAAAATACCCTACTACAGACAAGGACAATAAGTTTTAAAAGTGCAGAGTAAAAATATCTGCATGCAGGTTAGAAAATGGTTGAGGATTTTTAAAGATAACATACTGGATGCAACAGAAACAGAAAATTATTACAAATCATGTAAGACGTTGACATTCTGTGCAAATGTGGGAGCACTAAGTTGTTATTACACTGATTGTTATTTTGTAAAACAAGCTGATATTTTACATCATGATCAGCTGACAAACACATAGAATAATGCTTTTTCATAACTGGGACAAACACTTCAATTACACATAACACTGTCTTGACGTGTTAATTTGAGTGAATTTAATGCTGCTATAACACTGAGTTATACATTTGTCTGAAAACTGAGGGATGCTGAAATTGCACCTACGGCTCGAAATGATCAAAGCCAAGTAACTGCAATTTTTTAAATGAAAAACTAAACAAACAAATGGATAATAAGCCAATCTCAGCTCATAAATGATCCAAACATAAGTTCACGGGAAAAAAAAGAGCAGAAAAGTGAAGGCGAAAGGCTCAATTGATTTCTCAAAACTGCCAGAGAGAGAGAGAGAGAAACCTGGCAATATGCCTGATTAGAAGAAGCGCACTGGAGTGGAAAACTCATTAAACAATGTATAAGCCTCTTAATCAAATCAATAGCCAAAGTAACTCCAAACTGATAGCTCTTATCAAAGCCGCAGTAAAGCTGAAGTCTTTTCACATTTTAATTACACGGAGAAATGCAGCCTGGGATTTAGGCGGAGTGACAACAACAATTCAGATGTTTGTCTCTGCCGTTAAGAAGTTTAGGAGAGTGGGAGGAGAAGGGAAAGACAAGGTCTGGTGCAGAAATGAATGGTTTTATTCCACCAGTGGAAATAAATGACGTGTTTTCTGACAGCTGCTGCTATGAAAGCAAAGCAGATTAAAATGCAAAAAAAAAAAAAAAAAANAAAAAAAAAAAAAAAAAGAAAAAAGAAAAGTGGACTAATCAATGACATTTTAAGGAGAAATGCAGCTATGTACTTTACTTTTTGTTTTGTGTTTGTAATACTTTGCATCTTTGAATGTTGTTTCTGTTTCGGTTCATGTTAAAGGATCATCCTGGTGGTTTTGCATGTTCCAACCCAATAAATGCCGTTCACATTACATTACTGCCAGCCATTTTCCAATTCATAAAACCATATTTTAGTTTTCATGTTGTTTTTCAAATCCCCTAATCTTTCAAAATCAAATATTCAGATGATACATCCACTGTAAAATTCAATGTTTTTCCTGCCAACCTTTAAGTACGATTATATAAAGATATCATTCACCGTCTTCTCCTAGGAATATATTCCTTAGTGGACACATACAGTTTCTTCCTTGCAGCTCCATGTTGGACCAGTTGAAAAAAGAAAAAAAAAATAACAGACATCATGTTCACTGTGATAATTACTTCTCTCAAGCACGTTTAAGTCTCTACATGTTGTTTTTTACAGTGTACTGGAATGAACTGAAACCAATGGCAGCCTGGAAGGTAGGAATAACAATTCTAGTTCTATTCTATCACTCCAGCAGTATGTTTTGGAAATTGGTTGACAGTAATGTATCATGTATGCGGGTAGTATTTATTGGGTTCAAACATTTAAAAAAAAAAAAAAAAAAANAAAAAAAAAAAAAAAAAATCACCAGTATGGTCCTTTAACATAACTGTGCTACTATCTTCGCCTGGCATCTCTCAACAGAGATTTTAATTTTAAGGGACCATCCTGGATAAATAAAGATCAAGTCATTAAAAAATATTTCATTAATAAAAGAGAAAAAAGAAGAATTTTTTTAAAAATTCTGAAAAAAAAAAAAATTCTGAAAAAAGTTTGAAAAATATTACAGCAGTTATCATTGAAAATATTTCAGAAAAGAGGCAAACTTGCAACAAGATGATTGGTGAACAGAAATATTGGCCAGATCAAATTGGCCAAAGTTATTTTAAATCCTCATTGTGGTTTCAGGGATCGTGTGTGTGTGTGTGTGTGTGTGTGTGTGTGTGTGTGTGTGTGTGTAAGTGAATGAATTGGTGTTGATAGACTGGGGAACTGGTGCAGGTAATTAACTCACTTGAATGTGCAGATGTTTTCTGAGGAGTGATGTTGCCAACACACACCCACGCACGCATGCACACACACACACACACACACACACGCAGCATCTGCCTGCTTCTTCTTCAGCACGTANGCATGCACACACACACACACACACACACACGCAGCATCTGCCTGCTTCTTCTTCAGCACGTAGCAGCTCAATCTTTTCCACTTGACAGCAGGGCGAGTGGAGCCATTTAGTGGCAGCTGCTTCGGCGTGGCTGGCAGTCGATGGGCTGGAAAGCCCCGTGTGCTTTAATTAATTGAGGGGAGATTACACGGTCCTCCAACCATGTAGTTTGTCATCAGAAGCCATTACGGATTGATATTAGACTCTTCTCCACGGTGTCAACAGCAATTTGGGGGACGGCTAAAGTTGAAAGGGTGTGAAAGTTTAGTGCTGAGACGCACCGGGCCAATTACAGCCCACATGCATATGAGCTGATTGGTGCTGCCGGCAGGATTATTTATAGCTGCTGCAGCACATACAGGAAGCTGGAACAATGAGGGATTCAGTGAATTAATGTGAGGATTGATTGATAAGTTATGGGTCTGGTAGATCTGACTCAGGTGTTGCGGTTATTTGTTTTTCAGCATAATCTCCAACGTTGAACAGACTTCCACCAACGGTGCTTTCTTAGTCATCATCAAGTTCTCACCTGCTGATATGTACATAAATCCTATTTTCTACACAGTTTATTAATATGCTGGATCAACAAATGTGCTTTAATAAAAACACTGGCAAAAAAAACACATTTGCAGTCTGTAGCGATGCAGCCATGATAATCCACAGGCTTCACTTTTCATTGAGTAGTGTTTCTAGTGTGGACGAACCAGAGCAGCCAGGACTTTGTGTGAGGAAAGTGAAATTGATTTTTAATTTTTCAGATGTCATTTTCTCCACAAAGGAGGTTATGTGGACACCGGCATTTGTTTGTTTGTTTATCTGTCTGTTTGTTTTTTAGCAGGATTCTCGAAAAAGTTACGGACGGATTTAGATGAAATTTGGGGGGCAGTCATAACATCGAGAGAAAGAAAGGATTACATTTTGGAGGTGATCTGGATCATATTCAGAAGAGATTTTTAGCCTATAAAATCCTTGGCAGAGGTATATGTTCTTGTTTTTCGTTGATTTGAGCACCACAAACAAAATTATGTTCGTATGTGATGTGATGGAGTCTCAATGGAGATCTCAAAACCTCTCCATAAAAAGACAAACTATCTGGATGTCTGGGCAAACCCTAAGTCAATGTTAGGAATGAATGGATGGATGGATGGATCCATGGATGGATGGATGAAAAGTAAAACCTGATTTTAAAGAATGTGCCAAGATCAGTGGACGTTACAATGAAAAGAATAGCTAATTCACCTATTTACTCATTATTCCAGAATTTCTCCTCTGAAGCATTTTTGATTCCATCCTGAGATCCTGATATCAATCTGAATAATTAGTGACAGCTGAATAAGCCCTAAAGCGCTGAGGTGCCTACACCAATGGCAATTTTGGAAAACTGCACCGAATAACTGAGATGTTTATCTAAATGTAATACAGCACGCCTTATTATATGCACGGAGCTGAAATACTGTGACAAACACAGGAACAAAAGCTCTGGAATGACAAAAAAGGGCCCCGACAAAGAAAAACAATGGCAAGTAAAAGACAAAAGGATGGAGGAGAAAAGAGAGGGAAGATCGCCATTTCACATGAGGAGGAAAACAAAGTCGTCTTCTTTGTATTTGAGGCTTTTACTCTGTAATGAGCAAAGTGAGACCGTCTCTCTGAGGAAAGCAAAGGCAGGGATGTAAAAACATGACCGTATGCCAGTTTTAGCAGAATATTTTGCTGCAATTATAGTTTATGTTTGACAAAAAATATTGCACGTTGATGTTTTTGGGGATCAAACTTGTGATTTTTGTAGTTTCAGGATAGTTTGGACCTTGTGCCTCGTTCTCGGTCTCATTCACTTTTATCTAAAAAGGCAAAAAAGGATTTTTCTCTATTTGTATACTTGATTGATCAATCCTTATGATTAGGTTCTTTAGCTTATACTGTATATACAATGTATGTTAAAACTTAAATTCTAATCTGAATAAGACATTAAAGGACCATACCATCTATTTTGCATGTTTGAGCCTAATATATTCCATTTTCATACATGTAACGTTACTGACAATCATTTCCCAAAGCATACTGAATGGTGAATTAAAAATGTTTTTCCTACTTTCCCAGACCTCCATTGGTTTCAGTTCATTCTGGTACGCTATTAAAATCAACTTGTTGATACTTGAAACGTTCTTGGGATAGGTAATCCATCATTGTGAACAACATGTGTATTCAGTTTTTTTTTCAAAGTTTGGTAATTTTAGCTTTTAAGTGCAATAAAAATCATGGAGTGAATGTATGTCTCCACCGGGGAATATAGTCCCAAAAGAAGACCTGCGTTTATTAAAAATTTAAACAACCGTGACTTCATAAGGCTGTGTAACTATTAGCAGGTGAAACATCAATTTTTAAGGTGGGTGTATCACTTGAATATTTGATTTTGAAAGATTAAGAGATTTTGCAAGATATTAGCTTCTTACAGCTTATTAACCTGCTCTCATATTTTTTTTCTGTCCACACACTCTGCTGCTTGCACTACATTTGTTGTTACTAGTGAATGTTCCACTCACACAGGCGCATTCATACCTTTCATACCTTTAGCATTAATCAGATCAGCTGTCGGCCAAAAAGAAATCCATCCGAGCATCCAACAGCAAAACTGTTCTTCGATTGGGTAGTAAAACTTGCATGGGTGCAAATTCGGTCCAACACTGAAATGAGTCAGGTCCGACCAAACCGAGGTCAAATCAGTCCAAAAAACACTACATTGTTCACCAGGTTTAACGAACCTAATGATGTGATTTTACATTGATTTACTGAAGCATGTAAATGCTCCAGTGGCTTACAGTCATGTCAGCATTCTGCACATGCAGTGCTTTGTTCTGCTATGCAGCTGTCCTTTCAGTACAGCTGTATATAGACTCTTTCAATTATTAAAATTTTCTGTATGATCATAAAATAATTTTTTTTCTGCATTTTTGATTGAAATAACTTGTAATGAGTTCAGGGTTCAACTTCAACTTCAAATCTTTATTCCCCACAGGGGGAAATCTGTTTTGCAGCAGGGCAACAGCACAACATATCAAATTATGACTCAATAAATACGTAAAACACAATAAAACAGTGACAATCACATCAAAATACAACCATTACAACTGATCAATGGGTATGTTTATAAAGTGCATGAGTTCAGAGATTTTATTGCACATGGGATAAAAGAGAATTTATATCTTTTGCACTTTACCCTCTGTAGCCTAAACCGCTGACCTGAGGGAAGAGTTTTAAATTCACCACTAAGAGGATGGAGTGAAGTGACCTGAATTACCTGAGCTTTCCTCAAAACCTGAGAATAGATGACTGACAGGGAAAACTGCTGCTTACCAATGATTTTGCTGTTTGAACAATATAGTTCAGTTTGTTCTTATGCTGAACATTTAGATTTCCATACCAACAAGACTGATTCTATCATCGATTTGTAAAAAAAAAAACAAAAACTCTATCAATTTTGTGTGAAGAGATTCAGTCTTTGTGAGAAATAGTCTTTGATGAGCCTTCTTACAAATCAAATCAGTGTTTTCATCAAATTCCAGTTTATCATCTATGATAGTATGAAAGTATTTGTAAGTCATAAAGGACCATACCACTCAGTTTGCATATTTGAGCCTAATATGTTCAATTTTCATACACATAACATTACTGACAATCATTTCCCAAAGCATACCAGAGGAACAGTGAGTTTAAAAAAAATTTAAAATCAACTTGTTAATACTTGAAACGTTCTTGGGATAGGTAATCCATTATCATGAACATGATGTGTATTCAGGTTTTGTTTTTTTTCTCGAAGTTTTACAATTTTAGCGTTTAAGCACAATAAAAAGCGTGGAGTGAATGTATGTCTCCACCAGGGAATATAGTCCCAAAAGAAGACCTGCATTTATGGAAAAATTTAAATGACCATGACTTCATAAGGCTGCGTAACTATTAGCGGGCGAAATATCAATTTTTAAGGTGGGTGTATCACTTGAATATTTGGTTTTGAAAGATTAAGAGGTTTTGCAAAATATCAGGAAAGCTGAAATACAGTTTTATCCTTTGGGAAATGATTGTCAGTAACCTTACATGTATGAAAATTGAATATATTAGGCTCAAACATGCAAATTGGGTGGTATGGTCCTTTAACACTCTGCACCCCTGGTCGTTGAGAATTTAGTTTCAAATTTAGCTGTAGCAACACACTCCACGGTCAGATATCCATTTGTGACACATCATATATTCCCATTTTGAGATGAAAATATGAAGGGCAGGCATTAGAATAAATAAATTCTCCATCTTTGTCATATATTTTTAAAGCCAGATAAAATCTACTCTCTGTCTGCCTCGTCAGCGTCCTTTGGGCTCCATTTAATGATGGCATTATTCTTGGTTTACTCAGTCGTCTCTGAGGCTTCTCCTGGGTTATTATCTCTTTCTCGGTAACGATCCATTTAAAACTCGTGGCTGGTAATTGAGGTCTGTTAAACATCCACAGCCACGAGGTCTGACTGTAAACGAAACATCAATTAGAAATCGGCCATTTAAATTCGCTGGCGGAGAGCTGTTTGGTTTTCCATACAATCGATTGTTTGCGACCCTGGAAAGTGGAGGAGATAATTGCAAGCGTTCGTGTTTATCTGTTTGTCTCCGTCTCTCCACCATACAAGCCGTTCCTGTCGTCGGATCGCTGCTCTGACATCTGACGGCGAGCGTTTAAAGAAGCTCTCTGACAGGTCGGATGGAGGGAGAGTCGACACGTACATTCAGCCCAAAAGGCCCGTTGACAGCCGACGCAGAGTAAATAAATACCACTTGTCTCTCCTCGTTGCGCGATTCAGAAGAAGACGTGCACTTTGGCAACCTTCTCCGCCGCCAAGACAATTCAGCGGGGAGCGTNGATTCAGAAGAAGACGTGCACTTTGGCAACCTTCTCCGCCGCCAAGACAATTCAGCGGGGAGCGTTTTAAAGATTTCTGAGTTTAATCGGCTCCATTTTGAAGTTTCATCTTCGTAATTGACACCCTCGTCTCCTTTAAAACGCCACTCCGCACTCCCCGAGAGGACGAGATTAAACATTGTTTTAACTGTGACATTGTTTTTTGAGGAGTCTGACTGTGCGTCTTAAAAGATGATTATAGTTTAGAAGTGAGGGGGAAAAAAGCACATAAATAAAGACACAAATAAATAAATAAATAACCCGCCGACTTCATCTTCAAACTTGAAAAAGAGAACTATTTTTTTCCCGATTACTTATGAAAATGACAAAGCGTACTCAGCTTTCAGGGAGGATTTAAATGTGCTCTCTTGTCGTGATCTCACCAGATTTATCTTACGTGATCCAAGGATTTCATTTTCGAGACTTTGACTGCCACAGCCCATTTATGTCACACAGCTCCATCTGAGACATTCTTTTAGATGTTCAAGTTAAAAAATCTCACTTAACTTCTATTTTCTGGGCGCGATGGTTCCTTTTGCACCCCTAAAGAGACACAGGGACATGTTGGGAAGCTTTGACATGTCTGATCATCTGCTGATCCCTGACACAAATGGAGCTGTGTGGCTGAGATTAACACTTAGGCCCTGGTATGTTTTTTTTAAGTGGACAGTAATAGCAATAAGACAACAATGAAACACACTGACATTCTCTGGAGTAAAATGATGCGAGTTTCCCATTATGAGTGCAGCAACGTTCTAATTTAAGAGCTCAAAGATATTACAACGCTAATCCTGTTAGCCTGGAAATGATAAATGCTGAGCTTAAAGGACCATCTCAACAATCATGCATGTTTGAGCACAAATATATACAACCCGCATACTGTTACGTTACTGACAACCATTTTCCAAAACAAAACCGTATTTTAATCTTCCTGTTTTTTTGTTTTTTTTTTCAAATCTCCATATCTGTCAAAATCAAATGTTCAGGTGAACAGCAGAGACCTTAAAATTCAATGTTCTGCCTGCTAAAATGTTTTTATGATTGTAGAAGGCACTCTCATTTTAATTTCTTGGTAAAAGCCGTTTTCTCCTGGGACTATATTTCCTGGCGGAGAAATATATCATCTTTTGTGCAGCTCTCTGTTGGATCATTAAATAAAGTACTTCAGTTATTAAAAACAAAACAAAACTAATAGACATCTTGTTTGCTGTGAAACCTACATTCTCTGCTTTAGAGTTAATAAGAGACATGAGATCCAGACAGTCCAGAGAGAGCGAGAGAGTGAGAGCGAGAGAGAGAGAGAGAGAGAGAGAGCACAGAGGTTGATCCTTGAGGAAGAGGTGATCTATCAAATTTTGCCCTTTAAGTAGACTGAGTGATCAGCTTATACATCAGATTTATTGATTACTAACACTTGTGAGAAAAATGTAACTTTAAACATCACTCAGATTTCACACGGCTGAAATTTACCATAGGACTGAAACACATCTTGATTTTTGCTATGGTGTGTTTTATGAATCAGCCTCCCTGACATGGAAATAAGACAATACCATAGTAACACCTCTTTTAAGGCAAATGCTAAAAATGCCGTTAACAGGCGTTTATGAATGAGGGAACGTGGTTGCATGACGATATCAGCCCTTATCAACAAGTTAAATCTGGCACTGTGTTTCATGAATCAACATTTGACTTGACAAGAATTCTTATGACTGGTCTGATTCACCAGTTTTACTATGTAAATGTTCTGTTTGATAAACCGATGAGCTGAGATGTGTCAGTTCAAGTTGTTCTTAAGATGACGAGCGATGCTAGAGTCTTTTTCCGCCATGGTCTGATTCTTGAAATGAGCAAATCCAGTTTTCTCATGACAGATTTCTGGGAATTTGATGAGTCAACCGAGAAAAATAATACTGAATTGTCTTAAAGGACCATACCATCCATTTTGCATGTTTGCGCCTAATATATTCAATTTTCATACATGTGACGTTACTGACAATCATTTCCCAAAGCATACTACTGGAACGGTGAATTAAAAATGTTTTTCCTACCTTCCAGACCACCATTGGTTTCATTTCATTCTGCTACACTATTAAAATCAACTTGTTGATACTTGAAACTTTCTTGGGATAGGCAATCCATCATCACCAACAAGACATGTATTCAGGGTTTTTTTTGAAGTTGCATAATTTTAATAAAAAGTGTGGAGTGAATGTATGTCTCCACTGGGGAATATAGTCCCAAAAGAAGACCTGCATTTATGGAAAAATTTAAATGACTGTGACTTCATAAGGCTGTGTAACTATTAGCAGGAGAAACATGGATTTTTAAGGTGGGTGTATCACTTGAATATTTGATTTTGAAAGATTAAGAGATTTAGCAAAATATCAGGAAAGCTGAAATACGGTTTTATCCTTTCGGAAATGATTGTCAGTAACCTTATGTGTATGAAAATTGAATATATTAGGCTCAAACATGCAAAATGGCCAGTATGGTCCTTTAAATAAAGATCTTGAGCCTTTTCTTGATCTGATCTTCTTGATTTGTGCGGTGCAGCTTTAATTCTGGCCTGTGACGCTACAATCGTGATGACCACGATGCTCTAAATAAAGAGGAAACACGCTGACCTGTCTGCTTCGCTGGTCAGTCATGGCACTTGAGAAAAGCTTTCTGCGGGGAAGTCGTGACAGTCTGCGCTGTATCTCATCAAAATCTCCCCGTTAGTCAAATCTCTGCTGATTAAATGTTGTTAGCAGAGGCCAGCAGAGTCCCAGCATCATAATTAAAGAAAAACAGCATGCGTCATTCTGCGTCGACAAATGGTGTCATGTGTTCCTCTGGACCAGATGGCAGCGTGACTGACGCTTAATGTAGTAGGATTTACTGATCCAGGTTTTGGAATCCACATTTAAGTGACTTCTAATATTGGGATTCTCCCACGTTAGACTCAGACTGGGCACTTTGTGAGCTGTGTGGTCCGCAGGGTTTCTGAGGATTTACACCCTAAATCTGACAGTCGGTGTTAGACAACAGGAAGCTGATCCACAGACACACACGCTGTCCACAGACTCACATCTGAGACACTCAGTGGATTGTTTGATTCAAGATTCAAGATACTTTATAGTCTATCACACAGAAACAGACATTTGTCTTTGACACGGCTCAATCAAACACAGCATTATAAAAACAGCAGGACAATAGAAGAATCTCAGTTAAAAAAAAAAGAAGTTATAAATGATAACATCAGTACTTTAAACAGTAAAACAAGTCACAACTGTTTCCTAAAACACAAGGTTCCGTTTAAAACAAAGTTTAAAAAGCAGGTAACTAGATATAGTATGAATATGTTCCGAGTGTGATTTGTTTATGGCATTGATAACTGTGAGGATAAAAGACCTTCTGAAGTTATTTCTCCTGGCCAGTGGTGCCAAAATTATCTACCCCGACTTCATGAGTATGATGTCAGTCAACATGGCAGCGCCCGTGGAAGCGAGCTTTGTGAATGGAAATGATCAGCTAACAGCCAAATAAAGTATTTTTTCTTGCATGACACTGAAATAAAAAGGTCAAAACATATCGCCAAGTTAACTATCTATAGTGTATAATAACTGTTTGCCATTGATACATCAGTGTAAATAATTTCATAATATTACTTCTCTGCACAAAGTTTAATACTCACTGTGATTAATATTATCGTAAAACAACACAACCAAACTGTCCTGTAGTCTAACTTTACTTTAGTTAGCATTTATTACTAAGTTTATTTAATCTGACAGTATTTATTGGTGTTCAGCCATGCTTTTTTGATTATATTTGGCATTTGAGGTTGGAAGTCGAAAATTCCGAGGTAGCTTGAACGCAGCATTAGGCAACCTTGATTACTATCTTTCATTACAGATTTTATGTGTCAGTGTTCATACTGGGAGGTGTGGGTGTTTGTGAAGATGTTACTGAAATGCATCATAGCTGTTCAGTCAACCTTCCTTAGATAAATAAAGTAAACAAAACAAGCAAAAAAAAAAAAAANAAAAAAAAAAAAACACAAGCGGCACATTTAGCCTAATTATGTAGAGTAAATCTTTCCCCCCATGCGCTGGTGAGTCATTTCATTACTGTACATCAAACCAACAAACCCAAATGGGCAAACCCAGCTCTCAGATGTCCAACACCTCCAGCCAGCCATGTTCCTGGGCTCCGATTAATGATGTTCAGAGGCCTCGGCCTAGCAGGTGAAAACGTGCTGCTACAATTATCCCGGCGCCGAAATAACAGCCCACCAAATGGCGCTGTCAGCCCTCGGGTTTAATTGCCTTGGCACCGGTGCCAACTATAATCACCTGTCACAGCAAACAACGGCTGCATCTGTTTACACGTCTGTCAGAGAGAGACGCCTTCAGGAAGGGAGGCGGCGGCGGCAGAGGGCGTGACCTCGGACACGAAAGGTCACATGTCTTCCTGCTTTGGAAGTCACTCGCACTGTGGGGGATGGGGGTGGGGGCCTGGGGTGGGGTTCTAGGATGTCTGGATTTCTGTTATTTTCTGTTTTGTTTAAGCGAAATATAGTCGCGATGTTTGAGCAAAATAGGGGCTCAAGGTGTCAGACCGTTTATCGGATTGCCTTTAATAAAACCAATAAACATCTTATTTGTTTCACTGATCATCACAATTTTTTTTTAATTAATTTATTTATTTTATGATCTAATAACACGTAACCAAACCATTGCAGAGTCCATACGGACTCTGTGGAGGGGCCATCTTTACATATTCACACTGTTCAAATCCAGATTTCTGTATTTTCAAACAAAATCCCAAATTTTCTACAGATATTATTTATATTGCACAGAATTACTGAGAAATATCTAAAAAAAAAAACGATATGCGGATCATCAAAGAACGATGCAGCTATAAAAGGCAGCATTCTGGATTTGAGCCTCGGTAAAGCATTGCGTTAAAGAGAAAACAGAATTTAGACATTTTTGACCACTTGTGGTGCTGTAGAACAACCTTTTGATGATCAGGTTGTGATTTCTGCCAAATGCAGAAGACAGTAAGGCAAACTGATTTTTGTTGTCCAGTAAAAACTAACAATATTTAAATAAAAGAGAAGACAGACAGGCTACTTTGACTTTGCCTGGAATTTTTTAGAATAAAAACTCCACGGGCTGCATGTAAGGGAAAATCAAGAGGGAAAATTGATGACAATTTGGTTTAAGAATGACTTCACATGTTCAACTAAAGGACAATTTCAAGCATAACTAGCCTGGTTTTGACATAGATGCCGAAATGTTGTTCCACCTGCAAATAAACGAAACCATCCCTGCTGGGCTCTTGTGAAACAGACTTAAAATCTGCTTTATACCGGTGATTTTCCATGTTTCACCCCAATATATACAACCTATATATTGGGGTGAAACATGCAATAAATATATTAAGGTTGTATATATTGCATGTTTCACCCCAACATATAAGTATAAATTGGGGTGAAACATGCAATATATACAACCTTAATATATTTATTGCATATTTCGCCCCAATATATACAACCTGTATATATTGCATGTTTCAAATTGGGGTGAAACATGCAATATATACAACCCCAATATACTATATATTGCATGTTTCACCGCAATATATACAACCTGTATACACTTTACATTACTGACAACCATTTCCCCAAAATATACTGCTGGAGTGATAAATATTATAATAATATAATATTATGCTGGAGTTATAAATATTAGAATTGTTTTTCCTGTCTTCCAGACTCCCATTAGCTTCAGTTCATTCCACTATGCTCTAATAGACTTGTAGAGACTTGAAACGCACTTGAGCTAATTAATTCATCGAAGTGAACATGACTTCTAATACATTTTTGTCAAAATGATGTTATTTAACCAGTCCAACAGCTATAGTCCTTTTTATGTGCTAGCAGGCAAAACATCAAATTTTAAGGTTTGTGTATCACCTGAACATTTGATTTTGAAGGATTAGTGGATTTGGTAAAAATAACAGGAAAACTAAAATACGGTTTTATGTTTTTGGAAAATGTTTGTCATTAACGATATACAGGTAGTATTTATTGGGCTCAAACATATGAAATCACCGGTGTGCTCCTTTAAAGGTTGACCTCTGCTATGCAGTCATCAGTACAAAAGTCTCAAATATACACAGCAGCTATGTACAAACTGGGGATCGTCTTTGACAGAAACAGAAAACACAGTCACTCTTCTTCCTGTAAGAAGCAGATCCCCNCACACACACACACACCCCTGATCTGACCCCCTGCCCGTCCAGCAGAAGTGGCCTCTGACAGGACCAGCTGGGCCCCCCCACACCTCACCAGATTGATGAAATTTTCATAAGCGCCTTTCCCCAAGTCATAGTTCACCTTCAACATAATTAATGAGCAGCTCCACAGATCCTTCAGCAGACAATATGCTCACAGCCGAGCAGCAGTTACAGCACATCACACACTTTACTGATGCTGCTTAGTCTGTACAGTTTATAATAAAGCAGAAAGATGATGTCATCTCATGATGTTACCACAGCATCCTTTGAGCCTGATGGACGGCTAGCTCTTAATTTAGCCACAGCTAGCCGATAAAAACAGAGATATTCAGTGCTTTAATCAAATATGGAGGATAAGCAGGTATGGATGGATGGATGGATGGATGGATGGATGGATGGATGGATGGATGGATGGATGAATGGATGGATGGATGGATGGATGGATGGATGGATGGATGGATGAATGGATGGATGGACAAGATGGATGGGTGGACAGATGGATGGAAGATGGATGGATGAATGATGGATGGATGGATGAATAGAAGGATGGATGGATGGACAGATGGGTGGATGGATGGATGGATGTCCTATAATGTAAATGTAATTCAGTCTTCTTGAACTCTTCCTGCATTTTAAATATTTATCACTTCACAAACTCACAAAATACCTGTTTTTTTTTAAATTTTTTTACTTTTTTAAAACATTTTTATTTTTATTTATTTATTTATTTCATCATGAAGACAAATTGTACGCTTGCAGCTCTGATGTAGATGGTCAATAAAATTCAGAATAGGGACTTGAAAAAAAAAAAAAAGCCTGTGACGAAATGCAGGAGTGTCTCCGTCTTGTTCCTGTGGCCTTAGCTCCTCCAGCTGATGTCAAAGCTCAGACAGCTGGAGACAACGTGTGTTTAACCTCCGTGCAGCGCCGGGCGCACACGTGCATGCCGCATCAATCCACCATGACACTGACCTTAACACTCCCATCACTTAAAGAAGAGCCTCAATAACCTGCTGCAATTAGGCTGGCTCTGCCTCAGCTGCCCACTGTGGTCAGCTGTCTAGGGAGACACACACACACACACACACACACACACACACACACACATATGAAATGTCAGCTCAGGCAAGCTACATGTGTATGGTTAATTTGAACCCTCTGGAGTCTAAACTCACACTGGCACAATGTTTGCTGATTTTTGGAGACTGTCCTTCATTTTCCAGAATATTCTAGAATCAAGTAGGAAATTGACAACTTTTTCTAATTTATTTTAGATTTTTTTTTGCTCGATTCTTTCGGATTGGGAGGTTTTTTTTTTTTAATAATGAAGAATTTTCTCGGGTTAAGGAACATTGTGGATGTGTTTGCTGTCTGTCAGGTGACATCGTTAGCTTTTATCTCTAAACTCATGAAGCTGTGTTTTGAGGAAAAATCCAGCTCTTTCCACACAAATTTGCATGATGTTGTTGTTGGTCCTAAAAAAAAAAAAAACAAAAAACAAAAAAACAAGTGCTGTCAGAAGCAATGCTATCTAGAATCCAATTGGGTAATATTGGACAGGTCTTTTAAAGCATGATATAAGACTTAAAAAAAAAAATAAAAGCAATCTAAATCTGTACATTTTCTGATGCTGTTTAATCTGCAACTTAGTTTACATGACTTGAGCTTTCTGTTGTCTTTCCTCTTTGGAACATATAAACGTGGAACACATTGTCTCCAAGACTGGATCGCTCTTCATCTCAAACTCATCTGCAATTATGAGTAAAATCTTCACCTTTTATTCATTTTATTTATTTATTTAAAAGGACCGTGTTGTTAAACATAAATGTTGCCGTTTGATGTATTGTACCAGAGTTAGCCTATAGAGCTAATTTTCATCTGCAGACCCTTTCAAAATGACATTTTGCCACAAAGCCGGATGAAGTTCAGGATATCTGGAGAGATGAAGGGGGAGTTCTGGGAGTTGCTGTTGGAGATGTTTCCCAACATAAGGCCCGTCTTGTACCTGTCAGATGTTTTTCTTGGTCAAGTTTTGCATGCAAGTCAGTATTTTCCTGCAAGATCATAAAGTCTGAGTCCAGATGAGCACCGAGTCACCTTACCTTACTGAGACCTGCAAAACTCTGAGGAACTATCTGCTTCCTCCTAGTGCCAAAGATCACGCCAAGGTAGGAAATATAATTTCCCTTTTTCAAAAGGGAAAACAGTTAATCAGGTCTGTGGGTGTGAGCAGGTGTTTTGTGATCTTCTCCACTGTCAGGCCTAACGGTTCTGAGCACAGAGAGGAACAGTTTTAATGGTGTTTCCACCTGGAAACGGTTTGGCGTGGAATTCTTACAAACCGTGTCCAGCACGATTTTTTCAGCACAGATCATGTTCAGCGTAGCAGAACTGTTTCAGTAGGCGGGCGTAATGATGTAGGAGTTCACTGATTGGTTTACATCAGTTTTGTGACTCTGCATCTGAGTCATGAGCCAAAGGATAAGTCAGGTATTTTATAAGTTAAGCCTTTTATTTTAAACATCTGGCATAATTTTGTTGATATGGAGTATTTTCAGAGATCAATGCAGTAAGCTCATCTTCTAGTGGCTGCGTTTCCAAACACGAAAGGTGCTGCATTCACTTGCTTGTTTTAGCAGCCACACAGATGGAAACAGAAACGGTAACTGTCACCATGAGTCCAGAGCAGCACGTAACGGTATGAAGCGGCCTGGTAACTGTTTGGCCCGACAGTGGAAAAGTTCCCAAAGTTTTTTTGTTAAAGATCCACATATGGATTTTACAGAGGGCCAGAGGTCAGGAACAATGCAACACGCTGACATAAATAACAGTCACTAAGCTGTTTGTTCATAACAGAAAAAAAATTTAATATAGTCAACAGCTCATCATATAACTTTACCTCAACTGCTTCATCCAAACATAGAGAAAGATCTAGAACTCTGAGTAAAGCTTCAGCTGCTCTGGCTCATAAATCTGACAATCTGCTTGTGGCATCATATGAAGATTTACGTACATTTTGTTGTCTTCACATCAGTGTTCAGTGGATGCTGCTGCTTCGTCTCACAGCGGCGTTTTACCTCGATGCTCTTTATGACGCTACTGCAAATATCAGGCACATAGGTTTGGTTCTGGACTTCGGGAGAATGAATGCACATTTTTCTGTCCATTCCTCTTCTCCATTCTCCAACCTTCTGTCCTCCAGATCGACTTTCCCTTTCTTTGCTCACGCTAACTTTGAGAACGACATCTTGCAGGTGGCATTAGCAATGACTTTCCTGATTGACAGTGATGTACTCGCTGTAGCTTCTCTTGATTGGCCGGGGTGAACATGCATACAGAAATGGATGACAGGCACATGCATACACACAAGTTTAAGTTTAATCTCACTGTCTCCAATGCACATCTCATTCTGTAAGCACAGGTAAATACACATTCAGTCACACTAGCAGCGTGGTGAACATTAGGAAATATGTGACACATGATCTGGTCCGGATTGATTTGCAGTGCGGTCTGGATGCAGACCTCGTTCCAGACTTCGAGAAACCCAGTTATGGGGTTTGGTCTCATACCAAGCTGCAGGTTTTTAGTCTATTAACCTAGTTTTAGACCAGTAGGTGTCACTAGTGTACTTCAACTCAAACTTGAAGTGAACCTAAAAAAAAAAAAAAAAAAANAAAAAAAAAAAAAAAAAACACTTGTCACATGGTGATAATGCAGCAGATGAGAAAGTTTTGATGAAAACTTTAAAAGGAACATTTCAGACTTTGTCAGGTGAAAAATAATTTTGTTGAAGAACCAGATTTTGCCACCTAGTCCGTGCTGTGAGCCCTGAAGTCAGACATCTCATTAGTTTAGCTGTCAGATATAGGAAGTCAGTTTTTATTATGAACAATAATGCCACCCCCCCCAAAAAAAAAAAAAAAAAATTCAGGAAGTAAATGTAAAAAAAAAATAATGTATGGAGTAATATAATTCTGATTTCAATCATTTCAGATTATGAAAAAATACATGAAATTAACATTCTTTTATAGATCTATAATAATAATATTTATGTATGTGACTAACCCTCCAAAGTTGTTTGAGTTATTTTTTCCAGAGTAATTTGTGTTTACTGATTGCTGGAAATGTAACTATTAATTAGCATTAGAGACTTTGGAATTTGATCAGAAGTAACAAACCAGTTCAGTTTTCCTTTTTCCATCAATCTGATCATTTTCAAAATGCTAATTATTTATAAAAATCTTATAGTTTAGACCCAGTTGCTATTCACAGCTGCGAGGTCCAGACTTTAGTTTTATATGCTAACAGCTCTGTCAGCCATATCTATAAATCATAAAACTCCCTTTGGCAGTCCACCTACACACTCAACACACACACACACACACACACACACACACACACACACACACACAGAGGAAGGCTGGTTAACACACTCCTACATAAACAAAGCAGCTGCTCAATCACTCTGGCGTTTATACAGTAAAAGTGGGGTGAAAAATGAGTCTGGCAGGCTGAGCGGTCTGCCCTCTCACGCTGAAGCCTGACACAGTACTCGTCTAATTGTTCCTGTAGTCTGGGGGAAGCGTTATTCATCGCTCTAAACGGTTTCAGCAGCACGGCTGAGGCGAAATCACAATGATGAAGATGGATCCCTTCATCATTCTGCTCGCCGTGGCCCAGATTCAGGGCATTTCAGACGCTTTCACACATACACACACGGATGGCAGAAAAATACACTATAAAAGTTACTTAACAGGAGGGTGAAGTGGGAGAAGTACTCAGATTATTTACTCCAGTAAAAGTAGCAGTACATCAGTAGAAAAATACGCCACATTTTTTGATAAAAGTACAGAAGTATTAGCTGTAAAATCTACTTAAAGGACTATGCCACCATTTTGCATGTTTGAGCCTAATATAGTCAATTTTCATACATGTAATGTTACTGACAATCATTTCCCAAAGCATACTACTGGAACGGTGAATTAAAAATGTTTTTCCTACCTTCCAGACTGCCATTGGTTTCAGTTCATTCTGCTATTAAAATCAACTTGTTGATACTTGAAACGTTCTTGGGATAGGTAATCCATCATCACAAACAAGACGTGTATTTAGGTTTTTTTCGAAGTGTCGTAATTTTAGCGTTTAAGTGCAATAAAAAGTGTGGAGTGAATGTATGTCTCCATTGAAGAATATAGTCCCAAAAGAAGACCTGTGTGTTTACTGAAAAATTTAAAGGACTGTGACTTCATAAGGCTGTGTAACTATTAGCAGGAGAAACATGGATTTTTAAGGTGGGTGTATCACTTGAATATTTGATTTTGAAAGATTAAGAGATTTTGCAAAATATCAGGAAAGCTGAAATACGGTTTTATCCTTTGGGAAATGATTGTCAGTAACGTAACATGTATGAAAATTGAATATATTAGGCTCAAACATGCAAAATGGACGGTATGGTCCTTAAAAGTAAAACATGAAAGTGCTCTTTGTTAATGTGACCATTTCTGGCTGTTATGAATTAATGCTTAGAATCTGCTTTAATGTTGTAACAAGTGACTAACTCACTGATAACTACAGCTGGAACATATTTGAACATCATTACATGAAAATTAACTAATAACTACAGCTGTCGGATAAATATTATAAAGTTAGAAGTATAATTGTGGTGGAGGTAAAGGTAAGAAGTCTTACAAAATTAAAATACTAAAGTACAAATACCTACAATACTTGAGTAAACTTCAGCAACTTTAGTGAAACTTTTGAATAAATGATATTAGATATTAGATATATTTTAGATACTTTAGAGTTTTTAATCCTTTGGATTTATATTTATTTAATAATGTTGTCATTGGTCTATTTTTCTTGCTCTATCATTTTAGTTGTAGCAGTTGGTGGCATTTTACCAATGCTGCTTTTTTAATAATGGAAGATTTACTTGTAATCTTATATTGGGGTTCTTATAGAGTAGAAGCAGTATTTATTTGTTCTTAATTTCTTTTGCATGCAGCTTTTGTGGGCTGTTTAACAGATGTCCTGTCCATGTGAATTGATGTCCTCCTTGAATGTGCATGGATGTGTTTTCATGTGCAAAGTCCTTTTATGTACAGGTGACAAACTAATTTCCCTGCTGGGAATTAATAAAGTTTAAGTTAAAAGTACTTGTAGTAAAAGTCCGGCATTTAAAACTTTGAGGCTAAAACCATATACGTAGAAAGTATGATTCTGTGCTCCTAATGTGATCTGTAAGTGTTTAAGTCAGTGGACTGGTCAAAAAGTACTTGACATGAAATGTACTCAAGTATCCAGAGTAGAAGAAGAGAGTTTCATTCTGCTGTCAGGTGAAAATCCTCATCTTTCCAGTTTTTGGAGATTTTCGTGGATTCAGACCACTGAAAAAGGACAAGAAGGAAAACAAGAAAGGAAGGATGGAAAGAAAGCTGTGTCAAATAAAAAGTATAAAGTCATATCTATAAATGATGATGATGGTGATGATTTATTGGTTATATACAGTTATATGTATATATATATATTTCTGTGGAGTCGCCAACGGATGGGGGGGNGGGGGGGGGGGCTTGTCAAGATATCAAACACACAAGCTTTATGCCTCTTTCTGTTCAGATTCTGTCATAATTACAGTCATTATGAAACTTTTCTTTAAGATCCATGAACTTTGACAGATAGATGACATATAGATTCCTTATTTGACCGTTTACAGTAGAGCATGACAGTAAACATGAGTAAAGACAACAGGGTTCAAACCAGGGATACTGAGCTTATTACATCATCATTATACTGGGTCAGCTATGGAATCAAGAAAGGATTGCTTACAATTTGACCTTAATTTTACAGCCTGTAGGTTTTTTTTAACGCCTTTTGCCAGTCAAAACTTTTGTGACTGTTACATGTCTATCACCAGTGTTTAAAATGATTTTCCGTGAAGCGTTCTTCCTCTTGAGCAGCAGACATGGAGAGGAGGAGGAGCAGCTCCTCAGACATGTTAACCAACTGCCACCTAGCGTCACATCTGGGAGCTTCTGAGGAGCTTTTGGTGTTATCTTGATGTCCTATTAAACACTGTTCATGTGTGTGCTGCACTATAAAATGATTTATACAGCGGCTGCTGACAAACACAAACATTATAACACTGAAAATCCAGAGTTTCCCCTTAAATTTCTCTATTTTATTTATGTTTTGTTTTTGTTTTTTTTTGTTTTTTTTCTCATTTAGAGGAAAAAAATCCACACTATATGACAGTATGGAATATATTCTTTATATGCTTGTGCCAATGCTTCTTTGAAGCTATGTTATGCTACACACTGAGTAAAAAATGTTAAAGGACCATACCAGTGATTTTGCAAGTTTAAGCCCAATAAATACTAGCCCACATACAAGGTAACTGACAACATTTTCAAAACATAAAACGATATTTTAATTTTCTTGTTATTTTATTAAATTTCCTAATCTTTAAAAATCAAATGATACATTCACCTTAAAATTCAATATGTCACCTGCTAACACACACACACACACACACACACACACACACACACACACACATNATTCACCTTAAAATTCAATATGTCACCTGCTAACACACACACACACACACACACACACACATTTGTAGAAGGGACGATTGTTTTACTTTCTTGGTAAAAGCTGTCTTCTCCTGGAACTATATTCCCTGGTGGAGAAATACATTCCATGCAGCTCCATGTTGGACCTGTTAAATAGTTATTCTGACAAAAAAATTTAATAGAAATAGTGTTTTTTGTGATGGATTACTTATCTCAAACACATTTCAAATTTGTACAAGTTTGATTTTAATTTTTTAATAGTGTACTGGAATGAACTGAAACCAATGGCAGATCGGAAAAACAATTCAAATATTTACCACTCCAGTAGTTTTGGGAATGGTTGTCAGTAATGTAATGTTGTATGGGCTCAAACATGCAAAACCACCAGTATAGTCCTTTAAACTCAAGAAGACATGCTTTTATGGCAGCACCATTGTAAGAAATGAAAATATTTGAGATAACTTGTGCATTTTACATGTTTCACCCCTAACTCAGCCACAAATATATGACAAATTGAAAACTTTGGGATCTCCACTAAAGTTTGAAACAAAGTTTTGTGGGTTCAAATAGTCTTTGACTGAACATTATGGGTTTGTAAAGATGGTATCATGAGTAGATCTGGTTTAAATGCCTAAAAATCAACTTAAGGAGAATTTTGATCATCAGATAATTTATTTAAATAATGTTGAACTAAATCTCTCAAATTGTTTTTTTGTGGTCTGTTAATTTGCCATACGATTCTCCTCAGTAACTGGACCATTTCAAATCTGATATTCTAACTGTGGGAGACTATAATGTATTCAGATTCACACAGCATCATAAATGACACGACTCTCCTCAGGTCTTTGACAACGCTGAACTGTTCAGGATTTTACCCAGCAACAGCATCTGATCTGCCCCGTGTGACATTCATCGGACTACACTGAATAAAAAGCCAAGACGGGGGATGTTAGAGGGGAAATCTCCTTATATTACAATGGGAGGATGAGATGAAAGTAAAAAGGGCCTCCATGCTCGTCTGATCATGCACTTGACAGTTGTGCATGGAGGTGGGCACGGCCTGTTGAACAAAAGGTCGGCAGGCATCATAGAATTCAACGACAGGCTGACTCTCTGACAATCCGCCGCTGACAGACACGCATTTTGCTCTGTTGCCAGTTGGCCGCCAGCGTGCCGTACCGTCCTGACCCGCCTGCCTGCTAAAGAGATGGGGGAGGGGTCAAAGGTTAGGGCTTGAAGAAGCAGCTGTGATAGGAGACTGTCACGGCTCAGTGAGCCTGACATGCAGAGTGAACTCATTCTGTCCAGCCGGTCTGCTCATCTCAAGCTACTAAATTAGATCCATTGCCAATTCATGAAAGGCAGACATCTGACAGCATGCCTGTCAAATTCCCCAGGATGTATGTATAGCAGCAAGCCATCTCGACACCTCACTCCTCTTAAATAGGCCTGCATGTAAAGTTAGGTCAGACAAAATTGGCCCTGTATCCCTGCAGAAATATTGTCATTGTTAACGAAGAATTGAAAGCAGATGAAACTGATCTCCTAGTTATTGCATGTACTGTATACTGTACTGGAGAAATCTTCTCAAGGAATTTTGCAAGGGAAGTATACATTTAACAAATAGCAAAAAAGACAATTTGAATCGCATACTTGTAAACATGTTGCTGTCTTTATACAATATACTGTAATTTAAGTGTAGCCCCTAATTTTACTCATAGTCTATTTAAAAACTCAATAAACAAAGTGTGAAAAAACAGAAGAAGAAGAAGAAGAAGAAGAAGAAGAAGAAGGAGGAGGAGGAGGAGGAGGTCTTCAGTTCAAAGAAAACTACATATCCTATAATCCCATTTCAGAGCGCATGCGCATTGTGTCATAACGACATGTACTGCATGTTGTTTTCAGTAGCAACCGTCGTTTTGAAGTGATAAAGCGCATCATAAAAGGTAAGAAATGTTAAAAGTAATGTTTAAAAAAATTCTGTTTAACATTTAATATTTTTGTGTGAGTATTTACTATATTTAATTAATAAGTACGTGAGCTAATCCGTTAGCTTCTTAGCTGAACAGTACGGAAGTGAGCTCGCCTCTAACGGAAAGGTTGGCTGCGGTTTGGGGATTTTATGACAGAAATACGCGCACTTAACTGATTCAACGAATCATATTCATTAATATTCTTACAAAGTATTTAATAACCGCCACTGACACACTGACCCAGATATGTGGCTAGTAAAATCTCAGTTATTTTCAAATATATGAGGAGGATGTGACGCCAGACTGCATTCAAACTCGACAGCTCACGTTTCATTGTAAGTGTGTGAGCTAACGATTTATAAATGTTTTTTCTGAGATATGATTCAGCATCTAAAACATGTTTGTAAAACTCACGCTGCAATTCGGCATATATCCAACACACCAAGAAGCTCTCATTTCAGTAAAATTTCAACTTGTAAACTCTGTTTCACATACATCATAAAACACGCCATTTAACCAAACAACCAACAAATACTACAAACACACAATATATTACAGCAAACAGTACAAATAAGTAGTTGGATACTTGGACAAAGGAGTTCTTTAATCTATTGAGTCTAACCTTTGGGACTCCAAATCGTCTATTTAATGGCAAAAGCTGATATTCTTTAAATAAAATATGAGTCTGATGTAATATTTCCAGCCAGAGACAACATTCTTGGAGTATACGAAGTTTGAAAACCTGACTCAAGCATTTGGCCAACAATCTTTGAGCAGATATGCAGCACTCTGGTCAGTCTAGCTTTAAGCTGAACAGAGAGACAACTATACCGTACTACATAACACTGTATTATAGATTGAAAAAACAATAAGAGAATCTGTGTGTTTGCTCCAAATGACCTCAGTCTCCTGAGAAAGTAAATACATTCTTGTAGCTTGCAACAAGATGGAATCTATATGTGCACTCCAAGATAAAGAGCGTCCACGCACATGCCTAAATATTTATAGGAGGAAACTTGTTCAATCTGTGTATTATGGACAGTGACTGTAATTAAGTTCTCTTGGTGTATCAAAAGTCTATCGAATGTCCTAGATGGCAAAAATTACTCCTTCCCTCCTTGCTGAAGGAAGGTTTAATATGCTATTTTTTTTTTGGAGTTTGGCATGATGATTTAGAAAACTGCTGAAATTATGCTATATTGACCCAGAAATGATCACTGGGATGACCCTCATAATTAAACTTTAATCTGACTCTTGTATCTTACTGATGCATCAGTTTGTAAAGATAAGTCTTTGGCTCTGTTTAACCAAGACTTTAACATTTATTTTCAGGTTGAACATGTCCATTTCTGTTGATGAGACAGCAGATGACGTTCCAGTCAGGGACTTCACAGTCAACCTGTCCCGACCTGCAGCTACTCCACCAGGTTTGTTATGCTGACCACCATAACAGTGCAATATCATGTCCAAAATCCTTCAACATAATCCAACATTATGTTATTGGTTGAACAGTGCAACTTATTTGTCATTACTTGCATGCTTTAAGATGGAAGAAATAATAAATGTAAGCTGCTTTCTGAATGTCCTCTGCTGATATTATTCATTAGTGTATCAAAGAGCCATATCAGCACAGGACATCTCGCACATATCCAGACCGGAGTTGGAGAACCGCTTCCTGGAACTCCACAAGGAGTCGCTGCAACTCAAACAGCACATTAACAAACAGGATGAAAAGATCAAGAAGTAAGACACACACATATACACCCATTTCCAGTTCTTAGAAAAATGTTAAAATGTTATTGAGCTCTGGAAATGAGGACTTTCAATGATCCAGCCCCTAAATTGACATTACATCCTCTAGCTTATGTAATTAATTCCTACATTTCCCAGAATCTTTTATCAATACCTGGAAAAGGAGCATAAGCATGTTTTTTCAGGTGGTTTACATGCAGACATGGTGATATGAATAAAAGAGGAAGAAAATATGGGAACCTAACCATGTTCAGAACACAGCCTATCTTGTAGCTGCATTGCATTATGGTCTACTTCCTGTTTAAAATTTGGTTTTATGCGTCTCGGATAGATTTCTCCCTCTATGATGAACATCAGTGCAAAAATAGCAACACTTTTCCTTTTAGTCAGTGTACTCTAATGTTTTTTTTTTTCCTCTCAGACTACATTTTTAACACTAACCGAGACAATGACATGATTTTTTTCTGCTGTAATCCTTCATCTCTTCCTAATCCCTCAGGTTGGGTACGAAGCTGATGAAGCTGGTGAATGACAGAGGCCGGTTGGAGCGGCTAGCAACAGGAGGCGCTGGCGGCCAGCCGGTCTCCAGAGTAAGGGTAGTGGAGATGGAGGAGATGGTGGAGGAGCTGCAGGATAAGGTCCGGGCACTGCAGGCCGACAACGAGAGACTGAAACAGCGCCTCCATGTGGCCAGGCAGCAGCTCATCAGCAAGCAGAGCAGGAGACCCACGCCGTACGACCACATCCAGACACGAATCAACTCGGGACTGAGGAGGCTGCGGGACGACATGTCCTCTCCTTCTCAAGCACGCCCAAAAAGTGTGTTAGAGTAGAGTAGAGTTAGAGTTACAGTTTTATTTTATTTTATTTTTTTTTTATTATTTATACTACCACTCAAAAGTTTAGAATCACTTGTCATTGAAGTAGTTCTTGCTATTTTATTCAATAATAGTGTTTTTTAAATTATGAGAAACAAATACCAAAATGTATTTAAGATGTTTTATTTAGTATTTCAAATATTTGTGGAAAAAATAAGTTTTTAAATGATAAATAACACTATTTTAGTGATTTCTCATCAAAGTATCCACACTGAGATTTAATCTCTGCTTTGTCAGTTTCTAGAGCATCAGGGAATAATCTAGAATTTCCTAATAATCTCTAGAACCACATACAGCTTCTCTACATGAATTTAAATCATCTATAACTCATATCATGATTCTGGACAATTATAAAATGACTTCACTTTTTTCAGCTTCTTGCAAATGATTTTAAACCTGTAGGTGTAAAATACTGACAGACATATAGAATCATTTCATACATACATATGAAACTAAACTAGTTTTACATGACTGGAAACATTGATTCCACATGAAAATCACTAGTGATTCCACACTTTTGAGCTATAGTGTATATGTAATTAAGAGGAAAAAATCAAAATTTTTGGCAAGCAACCCCAATATTGTATTAATGTTGTGGCAGATATCTATGAAGGGTGGATATTACAGTTGAACAATAAATTTCACTGCCATCGACGATGTAATAATAAACGAATATGACAATTACATTTAAAAACCATCAAATTTCACTTGAACTTAAATAATTAGTTGAAATGGTAGCTTAACATAAAAAAACCATTGTGTTGATTTTGAACAAACTTTCTGATTTTTGTCCCCTGCAGGCACCAGGAGTTTGGAGGGAGCTGGGAGACCGACTGCTGTTGGCCTGTTGCCTCGATACGGACACAGTCTGCTGGAGGAAGCCAGAGCAGAAATCCGCAACCTGTGAGTAATGCAAATCAGATCAAACCCAGACACTGAAACATTGTAATGTCGTTGCAATGCAGCACTGTGCTTTTTTTTTTTTTTTTTTNTTTTTTTTTTTTTTTTTGAATATTTTATTTTCAAATTTTTAACAAATTACAGAACATTATAACCCTATTACAACCCCCTACAACCCTTATAAACCCATCAATCAGTGCATAGAAATAAACATAAAGAGACACTGCACTAACAAGTGTTTTATCGTTTAAAGGACCATACCATCTATTTTGCTTGTTTAGGTCTAATATATTCAATTTTCATACATGTTATGTTATTGACAATCATTTCCCAAAGGATAAAACTTTATTTTAGCTTTCCTGATATTTTGCTAAATCTCTTAACCTTTCAAATATTCAAGTGATACACCCATCTTAAAAATCAATGTTTCTCCTGCTAATAGTTACGCAGCTTTATGAAGTCACGGTCATTTAAATTTTTTGATAAAACACAGGTCTTCTTTTGGGACTATATTCCCCGGTGGAGGCATACATTCANAATTTTTTGATAAAACACAGGTCTTCTTTTGGGACTATATTCCCCGGTGGAGGCATACATTCACTCTGCACTTTTTGTTGCGCTTAAACGCTAAAACTATGTAACTTCTAAAAAACCTGAATACACATCTTGTTCACGATGATGGATTACCTATCCCAAGAACGTTTCAAGTATCAACAAGTTGATTTTAATAGCGTAATGAAGTGAAACCAGTGGAGGTCTGGAAGGTAGGAAAAACATTTTTAATTCACCGTTCCAGTAGTATACTTTGGGAAATGATTGTCAGTAATATTACATGTGTGAAAATTGAAATATATTAGGCTCAAACATGCAAAATGGTGGTATGGTCCTTTAAACAAGTTTGGCCTGCTTGGTAAATTTATCAAGACAAGTCCTTTTTTTGTTTTTTTTATGAAGATATATTTTAATATGGGTTAGGAATTTATATTGTAATCTTGGAGCTGTTGAGAGACAATAAGTAGATTTTTTTGCTTTCTTATTTTTATTTTAACTCAGATTTTCATTCACACATTTTTTTTTTTTTTTTTTNTTTTTTTTTTTTTTTTGTCTCATGTTGTAGTCACATTAAAAGCCGCAATATTAGAATTACTTTTTCCCTTTAAATAAAGGAAGAAAATCTCCCTTGATTTGACAAAAATGCACCACCTTTCCAAACCTGTTAGCCATCAAAGTTACATGGTCATCAAGTTAAAAATAAGTAGTTTCTGAACAGCTGTTTGTTATAAACATTACTTTACTACAGACATTATCATATGCATGTGTTTTTTTAATAATTAAGAATAAAGGTAATGTGTTTCTTCATGCACCAGAGAAAATGTGATTGATTCCCAGCGAGACCACATAGAGGAGATGGAGCGTGTTTCAGAGCTGCTGCGGGATGACCTGAGGAAGAAAGAGGCAGAGTATGAGGAGAAGCTTCTGGAGATCCGGCAGGAGCAGACCTCCAAAGTGAAGTAATCCATGATGCTAGTTTTAACTTATCCATTTATGCATATCAAAAAAAAAGTCTCATGTATTCCTCACAGATTCAGGGAGTTTAGATTTTATCTACTGCGACTCTAAAACAATGGAAGCGAATGCAAGAATCTAAAAAAAATCTTCTTGAAAAACTCAGGAATAGTATCTTTTACCAAAGTAGCAAAGTATGACGTCCAACTGTTTGGATAAATACAACACCACGTTAGTTAGTTAGTTAGTTAGGTAGGTAGGTAGGTAGGTAGGTTGGTTGGTTGGTTGGTTGGTTGTTTGTTAGGTACTTAGATAGTTAAAAGACCATACCACCCATTTTGCATGTTTGAGCCTAATATATTCAATTTTCATACATGTTACGTTACTGACAATTATTTCCCAAAGGATGAAACCGTATTTCAGCTTTCCTGATATTTTGCAAAATCTCTTAATCTTTCAAAATCAAATATTCAAGCGATACACCCACCTTAAAAATCCATGTTTCTCCAGCTAATAGTTACACAGACTTATGAAGTCACGGTTGTTTAAATTTTTCCATAAATGCAGGTCTTCTTTTGGGACTGTATTCCCCGGTGGAGACATACATTCACTCCACGCTTTTTATTGCGCTTAAACGCTAAAATTACGTAACTTCTAAAAAAAACCTGAATACACGTCTTGTTAGTGATGATGGATTACCTATCCCAAGAACGTTTCAAGTATCAACAAGTTGATTTTAATAGCGTACCAGAATGAACTGAAACCAATGGAGGTCTGGAAGGTAGGAAAAACATTTTTAATTCACCGTTCCAGTAGTATGCTTTGGGAAATGATTGTCAGTAACGTAACATGTATGAAAATTGAATATATTGGGCTCAAACATGAAAAATGTCCGGTATGTCCTTTAAGTAGTTTGTTAGTTACTTTGTTTAGCACTCCTTTTTATTTACCTACAATCCAACATCCAGGATGTAGGACTTATTTTTATTCCTGTCTTAGAAAATGCCGCACACCGCGTCCACAATGTATAAAACTTATTGATGCTAAAATTTCTAAAATGAAACCTTTTTAAACCAGCTTTGTGACCTGATGATCTAGTGGAAGATCTAAGTGTTGAAACCGTGTGTACATAGATAAACCTTTTTGGATGTAGGAATGAGTGTGTGTGTGTGTGTGTGTGTGTGTGTGTGTGTGTTTTGTTTTGTTATGTTTTTTTTAAACCTATAACTCCATCACTCATCATTTTTATTTCAAGTGGTTGTCAAACGTTGTTTGACAACCACTTGAAATAAAAACTACTGATTGTGTTTGGTGAGATCTTTTTATAACACTACACATGTAACTGGTTTGTAACAGACAATGTTGTCTGTTATCTCTCTCTCTCTCTCTCTCTCTCTCTCTCTCTCTCTCTCTCAGGTCACATATCAACAGCAATGTGACGATGATCAAACTGCAGAAGCAGCTGGCTGACAGAGGCAATGCCATAACAGTGCTGGAAGGTCGATTCCTGCAGCTTCAGGAGGTGAGAGCTCTGCAGAGTAAGACTGGCTGACAGGGAGAATAACAAATCCAACATTTCCAAATTGTGAGCACAACCATACTGGAACTGAAACTTACTCATTTTTATGACTCTCTGACCTCTTAAATTTAACAAGACTACAAAAAAAGAGAATAAAACAATAGAAAGAAATAAGCAAATAAAGTTTTCCAACAATTGCTTTTGGGGTTTGAAACAAACACGTATCGACAACACAACTCAGGTATTCAGGAAAAAAAAATGTGGAAGGAATCTGCAGCACTGAGACTGAAATTCAACCGATGGTTGTTCAGAATGTTGTCGATGAAATGTCGATTTGTGATTTCAGGATCAGAAGACGCTGAAGGCCAGCCACGATGCAGCCATGACGCAGGTAGACAAGCTCTCAGGCCAGCTGAAAGACGAGAGGATGAAGAGTTTGGACCTGGAGAGGGAGCTGCAGAGCTCAGCCATTTCTAAGATAAACCTGGAGCAGGTGATGGCCGCGCCTTGACTGAAACGCAGTGCACACACACACACACACACACACACACACACACACAGCTGCAAGGGGGACAAATTAAATTAATGTCAGACTTCAAGTTTGTTCAGAATCAGAGTCATTAAAACTGCACTGTTATTCCCACACATACCAGCTTGTATAGCAGATTGTGTGAAACTGCCATAAACTGTCCCAGTCCTTCTATCTCAGCAAAAGAAATGTGTTTTAAAACCAGTGAATCGTGTAAACAGACTCAGCAGACTCATCTCAACTTTTAATCTCTTTTGTTCCACAGCTGCAGCAGCAGATTACTGAAGTGGAGCAGGAGAGGGACCTGCTGAAGCAAAATAATGAGAAACTGATCAACAGGTGAGCAGTTGCAATTCCGATTAACTTCCTCAAGCGTTCCAGTGACTGACTTCATCATCAACTTTCTTCCACTTTTAAATGAGTCACATGTCGGTGCTGCAGCTGGAATTTTATTTTCACAGGAAAAAAATAGCTTTTAAAAAGAGCTGCTTGTTTTCAGGACAGAACTTCCAGGTTTCTTTGACATGACTGAATGTGTTTCAAATTAGAGCCCTGCACAGGCCCCAATTTTAGGCCCGTACCCAGCCTGAAGCCCTAGACTTAATGAAATTCTCAGCCCCAGCTCAACCAGAGGCCCGCAATCTTTTTTTTTTTTTTTTTCNTTTTTTTTTTTTTTTTTCCCTCAGAACTGGAAGTTTGGCTCTTTTCAAAATAAAAGTAGAGGCTGTCAGTTGCTGCTACAGCGTTCAGAAAACAACGATGGCTGCAGTTTCTGAGCACTAACATGTAGCGCAGCATCAGGAGGTGTGTCATGGCTGTGAGTGGAGAGAGGAAGGAAGAAAAAGCCTGAGCCCAGTCCTATTTGTAAATTGCCTTGGGGCCCAGGACCATTAAAGGACAGTACCATCTTTTTGTTGAGCCCAATACATACAACCTGCGTACACATTATGTCATTGACAACCATTTCCAACAATATTCTACTGGAGTGGTAAATTTAAGAATTGGTTTTCCTACCTTCCAGACTGCCATTGGTCTCAGTTCATTCTAGTACGTTATAAAAAAAAATCAACTTGTAGAGACTTGAAACTTGCTTGAGATAAGTAATCCATCACAAGGAACATTATGTCTATTTAGTTTTTTTTGTCAAAATAACTTTATTTAACCAATCCATCACAGAGCTGCAGGGAATATAGTCTCAGGAGAAGACGACTTTTACTGAGAAATTAAAACAACTGTGCCTTCTGCAATCATCCGTAAGTGCAGGCAAAATATTAAAATTTAAGGTGGGTATATTACCTCAACAACTGATTTTGAAAGATTAGGGGATTTGGCAGACTAACAGTAAAACTAAAATACGGTTTTATGTTTTGGAAATTGTCAGTAATGTAACGTGTATGCAGATAATATTTTTTGAGCTTAAACATGTAAAATAGCTGGTACAGTCCTTTAAGGAAATTTGTATTTATGGTTGAATGTCTGAACTCCGGGAAAAGTTTGTCAATGAAATATCAAAATATCCTCAGATGTGAGGTGAAAACCCATTCCACAGCATATACTACGCGTGCTAAAATGTATGGACATAAAATATGAGCTGTGTGTGCAAAAACATTTGTTTTTCTTTGATGGCGCAAACATCTCAACTGTGTTTTCAGTGCCTTTGATGTAGCCCAGCAGCAAAAGTGGCAGATTCGGGAGCAGCAGCTTAAATTGCAGATCTCTCAGCTAGAGATGGCGCTGAACGCTGACCTCGCCGACAAAAATGAAATCCTCGACAAAATCAAGGCTGAGAGAGGTACTTATCATTTTTGTGTTTTCATATTCTGCCAGCTCTGCAGTTTGATCACAGGAGTTATGTACCCATTTCCTGTGTAGGTGTGAAAAATCCAGAAGAGTCTATTGCATGAACTTGACAATGTTCAGCTTTTTAATAATTTGTTTAAAATATTTAAAAAAACTATCATTTCCTGCTTCACAGTAATATTATGTAGTTATAGAGATACTATTTGTTGCTAATGCTAATTTTCTGCTAAAGAGTGGAGCATAAAGGACATTGATCCAAAACAGGAACGATATGATTTAACTCCCTGATGCTGTTGCTTTGTTTTTTTTTTAGATGCAAATCAGAAGCTGAAAGAGGAGAATAAGAAGCTTCATATTCAGTTTCTGGAGCAAAAACAGCAGCTGGATGAACTAAACGATCGTCTGAAGTTCTACAATAAGGTAGGATGTTTCACGCCAAACTTAACGGTATCAGTATGGTTTACAGCAAACACTATGTCTGTTAAGTTTTTTTCAAAGAAACTTTATTTAACCGATCCAATGTGTAGCTGCATGGGAGAAAGTGTATGTCTCCGCCAGGGAATATAGTCCTAGGAGAAGATGGCTTTTACAGAAAAATTAAAGGACCATACCACCCATTTTGCATGTTTGAGCCTAATATATTCAATTTTCATACACTTTTGAAACATTACTGACAGTCATTTCCCAAAGGTGAAAACCGTGTTTCAGCTTTCCTGATATTTTGCAAAATCTCTTAATCTTTCAAAATCAAATATTCAAGTGATACACCCACCTTAAAAATCCATGTTTCTCCTGCTAATAGTTACACAGCCTTATGAAGTCACAGTCGTGAAAATTTTTCAATAAACGCAGATCTTCTTTTGGGACTATATTCCCCAGTGGAGACATACATTCACTCTGCACTTTTTATTGCGCTTAAACGCTAAAAGTATGAACCTTCAAAAAAACTTGGATATACATCTTGTTTGGTGATGATGGATTACCTATCCCAGGAATGTTTCAAGTATCAACAAGTTGATTTTAGTAGCGTACCAAAATGAACTGGGTGGTCTGGAAGGTAGGAAAAACATTTTTAATTCACTGTTCCAGTAGAATGCTTTGGGAAATGATTATCAGTAACATTACATGTATAAAAATTTAATATATTAGGCTCAAACATGCAAAATGGATGGTATGGCTTTAAAAACAACATCCCTTCTAAATTTGTTCATACATATCAGCAGGCAAAAAATTGAATTTAAAGGTGGGTGTGTCACCTGAACTTTTGATTTTGAAAGATGAGGGGATTTGGTGAAACAACAGGAAACTAAAATATAGTTTTATGGTTTGGAAACCATCAGTAACGTAACATGTACGCAGGTATTATTTATTGGGCTTAAATGCGCAAAATCTCTAGTATGGTCCTTTAAAGACTATGTGACTACCATTTACCATCTTAATTGTGTTTTCCAATGAAAAACAACTTGTTTGGTGAACTGTAGCTGAGCTGGGTTTTGCAGACATTTGCCCTTTTCTGCATATCCAACACATTTACATCCTGTCCATGTTATTTTTGTGTGTTTTTCTCTTCTGGAATCATATTTTGTTCCTTTAAGGAAAGTGAGCAAGATGTGGCTGAACTCACTGAGGCGCTGGTGCTAATTAAGGTAAATGAAAAAGTGAACATTTTAAAACACGTTACACTATTTCATCAGGCTCAAGCTTTGTCCCCCATATATTCACTTAAGTTTTTATTTATTTATTTACCTCTTTATTTATGGAAGTCCACATTAATTCATCTCTGAAGTAGTTTAAATTGCACTTAATTTACTGTGCCGTGTGTGTTAGAGTATGCTTTGCTGCTACCAGCAGGACGACAGCCTACCAAATGACCAGCCGCCCACAAAATTAAAAATTATTCCCATGCAGGCTCGTAAGTCCAAGAAGAGCAGAGAGCTGGGCTTCCTAAAGGAGGTTGAGCAGGAGGTGAGCGAGGACACGGAGGCCGCCATCAGAGAGCTGCGAGCCCTACACGCCGAAACCATCCAGGAGCTGGAGAAGACCAGAAACATCCTCAGCATCGAGAGCAAGATCAGCAAAGACTACAAGGTAAAGCAAGTCACCCGCACACCAGGAAACATTCAGGACTTAAGAAGCTTTATTGTCAGTTATGATGTGGCAGAAATTCATCTTTGACATGGCTCATGAAGCGCAGCAAACAAAAGAAGTAACAGCCGAGATAAACTGCAGATTTAAAGATGCAAAATTCAAAAGGTAAAAAAAATTACAAAAGGAAAATTTTGTCCAATTAGAATCAGACTTGAGTATGTTTTCCCGCTTGGTACGATTCATTGGTTCATAGGAGTTTATGCTTATTACCTAAAATGTAAACACATATGTAAGCTAATATTTGTAACGTTTTCTGTGCTCTTGGTTGCTAGGCGGAGCTGGAAACTGTGTTACGGAAGCTGGACAGCGACAAATTGGATTATGAGCAGAGGTTGGATCGTCAGGCCCAGCTGCTCGACACCAGGGCTGCAAAGATCAAGAAACTGGAAGGTACTTATCCAAACTTTCCTCAAAGCTTCATCGTCTTTCCAAACATCCTGCAGTTCATCCTGTGGATAGAATATATTATCTTATCTTTTCCATGACCACGTGACTTAATTTTCCTTTTTTTCGTGTTGCTGTTCCTCAGCTCAGCTCAGAGACATCGCCTACGGCACTAAGGCCTATGTATTCAGACCAGATGTTACGGATGAAGATGAGGCAGACGAGTTCGATGAAACAGTTTACCTGGAACGCGGCGAGAACCTTCTGGAATTCCAAGTAGTCAGCGCCACTCTGTCTTCATCCGCCCTGAAGGCTCTCGGTGACGGTGAACCCTCCACATTTTGTACCTACTACTTCTACGTGTTTGAGTTGCACTCCACCCCAGTGGTAACGAGCCAGAAGCCCAAATATGGCTACACATCTAAGTACGCAGTGCGCATGGACGAGCAGTTCCTCGGATATCTCCATAGCGACTCAATCACCATTGAGCTGCATCAGGCTTTAGGAACAGACTGGCAGACACTGGCAGCTGGACAGCTTCGACTGCGGCAGCTCCTGGGGCAAGACGGCAAAGTTCATGGGACCGTGCCACTGGTCGGTGAGTAAGATAATATTCCTGCTTTCTAAGAACACGTTTTAATAAAAGAAAGTATATGTTCTGTGACTTTCCCCCTTGACTTCACACAGATGTTTTTGTGCTCGTTTTCAATCTGTCCCGGGAAAGTTTTAATGCCTGCAGCTCTTTCTCAGGTACATCTGATGAGGTCCAATTCTTTGGCTCTGTGGATTACTGGATCAGGCTCAGGATCCCCATGACAGAGACCATCCGTCTGTATAAAGAGAAAGTGAAGGCTGTGGATTATATCAGCATGGCGCTGACTGAGAATCAACAGGTACCTACACGTTTGACATTTGAGTGACTGTAATTATTTGTTCCTTTATAAATTGTAATCATTTTTATTTTTAGTGACGGGGGTTGTGGTTGTCTGTGTACCACATAACTACAACACTAAGTGTTCAAATCTGGTCTGGGTCCTTCGTCACATGTTCCCCCCTCTCTCCCCAGTTTTTATGTCACTGCTCAACTACCCTATCAAATAAAGACAAAGCCAAAAGTAAATATGAAATTTGCCTCACTGTACTTTGGTTTTACTCGAGGGACAGTAAGCAAACTGTCCCAGATGACCTGAAAGCTCCAAAGGGCTTGTAAGCAGATCAGAGATGTACTTCCACTGTGAACTAGTGCAGTAAATTTTCCTAAAGTTGTAAGCAATTCTAGTTGAAGGCGTAAGGGACAGGCAGAAAATGTACATAAAAAAAACAACATGCTAAGCACGATACTGTTATATGATGTAATCTTTGATTTTTTGCACCTCAGCTGCTGCCGCCCAGTAGTGGCTGGAACGAACTCTTCATCATGGTCCATCGTTGCCACGACCTTCAGTCCAAAGGCTCCGACTGGCCAAGCTCCTTCGTGGTCTACAAGTTCTTCAACTTCCCCGACTACCCCACGGCCACCATTCACGACTGTTGTGACCCCCAGTTCCATGACAACAAGTCCTACTCAGTCCCCATAGACTCGAACCTGGACCAGTACCTGCGGTCTGGAACCATGCAATTCTACGTGTTCGACTACAAGGAAGAGCAGATGGACGCATACCTGGGCAAAGCCAGAATCCCCCTACTGTCACTGGCCCTGGACAAGACCATCAGCGGTGAGTGGTAACTCACTTTTTACATTGCTGTGCCAGTCTGCTTCTCGGTTAGCAGGATGTCTCAAAACGTCCCGCTGAGACAGATCTCAAAACATTTTGTGGAAACTTAGGCAACGGGCTAAAGGAACGAGTGTTTAGATTTCAGCACGTACCCAGGAATTTTTTAAAGGACCTCCAAATGCCCCAAGCACACGTGTTTGAAGTATCTTGTTGTCTTGTTCATGAGACAGAGTTGGAGAGGAGATTTACAGTTTACTTCTCGGTCTATGTTCCAACGCTTACCGATGATCGTGAGCTTTGGGCGAGATTCACAGATACAAGTGGCTGAAACGAGTTTCCTCCACAGGGTGTTTGGACTCACATTTACCTGCAGGGCTAGAAGCTCCACCATCAGGCGTGAGCGCTTTGTAATGAGCTGCGTCGTTTTTGCATGTTTGCTACTTAGGTGTGTTTGAGCTGGTTGATCCCTCTGGACTCCCCGCTGGCCATATTGAAGTCACACTCAAGTGGAAGTTCACTTACATCCCTCTGCCAGACACACCCGCGACCGTCGACCAGCCCGAACTCTTCCCCGAAGAGAAGCCAGACGAGGNGCCAGACACACCCGCGACCGTCGACCAGCCCGAACTCTTCCCCGAAGAGAAGCCAGACGAGGAAGCTCTTGAGCTGAAGCAAGAGCAACAAAAAGCGGAGGAAGCGAGGAAAACTCAAGAGCTGAAGACCAAAGATCTTCATGAGACGCAGCAGGAAAAAGAAGCCAAAGACCTCCTTCATCACTCCACTTCTCTCCCTGTGTCTAAGGTAAAGATCCAATTCTGGCCAGTTTAGTCCTCAGAAGATTAAACTTAATTCGTCAGTCAGCAGAAAATTAATCAATTAAGCTATTGTTTATCGAGTTAAAAATTCAAAGATTTGAGGGTTTTTTCTGCTTTTCTCTGTTTCATATCACTCTTAAGTTGAATCACTTTGGGTTTTCTAACTGTTCTCAGTAAACTTGCGATGGGCTTTTGTCACTATTTTCTGACATTAAAAAAAATAAAGATGAATTGATATAAACAAATGAACGGATGCTGAAAATGAAAGTTTTCGGTCACAAATGTACAAATATGCTGCGTTACTTTAACCTCCATTCTGACCTTCAGCCACCGCTGCCAAAGCTGCGACAGAGGATGCAGGTAAAAGGACTCACCGCCAAAAAAGTCAAATTCCTGGAAGGTGCAACTACAGACAATCAGGTGAGGCTTCTCAGTAAGACAGTAGTCTTGATGACTCAGCGGAAGAAGTTGGTCTGTACTTGTCTTTTTTCTGTTTGAGCAATCATAACATTCCAGAAATCTCCACAAAGCATGTTTATTCATTTATGTAACTTATCGCAGATGATAACGGTTCTTGATGTTGATAAATTATCTAGTTTTAACCAACACTTTTAGGAATCTGTGCTATTATATTCATTCATGTAATAAACCAAAATATTACCAAATCATTTGACATTTTTGGATACTTTTCTTCTGTTAGGGTTAAGGACAGCAGCTCAGCAGTTCCCAGTTTTCCTCCAGAGAAAAAGAGAGAGACGACATTATCCCCCATTATACAGATAAAATCAGATCGTACATATTGCTTGTCCATTTTAGATTTAATTCTTAACTTTAATAATCAGCATTAGCAGCTCTCTAATTCAGCATCAGACCAATTTTCATCCCTTTTATCAGCCGTAAAAGATGTGTGATCTAGACGCAGAATTTAAAGCATCATCAGCTACAAGAGACAGTTAAAATAAAATAAGTGTTGATGTGTCTGTATACAATTTTTTTTGTCTTACTGTTTGTCTCCTGTGTAAGTTTGAGAGTCTGAAAATATTTCATAAATTCAAGCAAAAACAAATGTTGGCGTATGATGACACAAAGAAAAGTAAATTGTTTCTGTTTCAGAAGAGCAAAAAAGTGCAAGGATTCAAGCCAAACTTAAATTTCCTGTCTTAAACTAGTCTTTGCTGGCAGGAAATCAACACATAAAGGCATGATTTAATGACAGTGTGTATCTGTCCTCTAAATTACTGACTCGGGTGTGAGTGGAAATAACTTTTTTTTTTTTTGAGTGGACACCTATTAAAACTGGTCTGTTGAGGTAAATCTCTCATCAGTTAAAAGCAGAACAGGCTGATAAAGCATAAACATCTTTAGTGAATTAAAGGTCACGATTGGTGATTTCTTTGCAAAAAAAAAAAAAAANAAAAAAAAAAAAAAAAGACATAAGAAAATATATTGTACAGATGAAGGAAACATAATATACAGGAAAAATAAAGACACGACGTGACTCTAAATGGACCTTGTAAAATTTTACCGCCTACGGATGAGTCACCACACCCTACGGGGAGTCCCCCTCCTGTACGGAAGGGTTCAGATCACTGGCTACCTCCTCTCAGTAACTTACTCTAACAGTGATCAACAGTAACCTCTTATCCTGTCCTCTTATATTAAATACACAGAGTTAGGTATTAGCGCCTCTAACTGAAAAGAATATAACTTCCTCTCAGCCAGACCTTGGATGAACCAGAGATGTCTGCCTTGAAGTTTCTTTCAAGTAGGACTACCAAGATGAGCCTTCTCCTAAGGTTTTACTGATATTACAACAAATGTGTCTAACCTCCTACTTTTATCCCTGGAAGACCCTAAAAACATGTTCTGAGTAGGAGATATGAAATGTGAATCAGTATGGAGTGAATGTGTGTGTGGAGTTCAGAAAGAGACCCCTCTGAAAAAGGAAAGGTAACTTACCTCCTCGTTCAAGTCTTGGTCCCCCTCAGAAAACAAATAACATTAAAAGATGACAAATCTCGGAATGTCCTTTTAAAACTTTATTTTCTCACAATTAGCAATACAACAAGTCATGCAATAAAATTCTACTCACTAAGTCCCTAAAAAGGGTAATTACTCAAAGTGTCGATGACCCTAAGAGGCAAGAGCAAGCAAGCCCCCTTCTGCCTCACGCCCCTAACTTTTATTTAGTGTCAGCACCCTCTTTACTAGACTCATGTTTCACATCTGCAAAATCCCCTCCTACTTAACAGATGTACCGCCCCATCGTAAAGTCACCCATTTGTGTTGTACAACATGGAATTTTCCTCTTTACTTTTCTTCTTACTTTCACACCAAAACCCACATTTTATTTTATGCATTTACTCTAAGTTTTGATTAACTGTAACAGAATGAATAAAAAGTATAACAAACACCTTTAGANATGCATTTACTCTAAGTTTTGATTAACTGTAACAGAATGAATAAAAAGTATAACAAACACCTTTAGAAATGATATAAGGAGTAACAGTAAAAAATTATATAATGAACACAAGAGAATATATGATAAAGAAAAGAAATACCAAATGCATGAGGAATACAGAAGTATATGTTGAGTACAAGCACGGCAAAAGAAGCTTATTCAAATTCTTATACATTCAAAGAAAGGAACACTTATTCTTCTACACCTTAACACCAAAAATTTAAGAGTAATATAAAATAAGGATCAATATAAGTCTCAATCAGAAAGTAATTACTATTAAGTGCCGATTAACGTGAGTTATCAGTGAAGGCTAATCTAAGTTATAACAGAAAACAACTCTTAAAGCAAACTTTATTAATGAAGCAAGAATGAAAAATAAAACAGAAACTTCGTAACGTGTAGGCATGCATAATATTCTTCATAGTAAGGCTGCACTGAACTTTTCACATTATCAGCTCTTCCAACAGACCTGCAGGCTGAGGCTGATGTCTGAGTCTAAATGAACTTTTTTCCTCACATTATTCCTTCTTTTCTGTCACTCCCCACTCAATATTCTGTAACCGGACAGAAATGATTTAAAGGACCATACCATCCATTTTGCATGTTTGAGCCTAACATATTCAATTTTCAAACATGTTATGTTACTGACAATCATTTCCCAAAGGATAAAACCGTATTTCAGTTTTCCTGATATTTTGCAAAGTCTTTTAGTCTTTCAAAATCAATTATTCACGCGATACACCCACCTTAAAAATCAATGTTTCACCTGCTAATAGTTACGCAAAATTATAAGTCATGCTCATTTAAATTTTTTGATAAACACAGGTCTTCTTTTGGGACTATATTCCCCGGTGGAGACATACATTCACTCCACGCTTTTTATTGAGCTTAAACACTAAAATTATGGAACTTCGAAAAAACCTGAATACACATCTTATTGGTGATGATGGATTACCTATCCCAAGAACATTTCAAGTATCAACAAGTTGATTTTAATAGCGTACCAGAATGAACTGAAACCAATGGTGGTCTGGAAGGTAGAAAAAACATTTTTCTACCTTTTAATTCACCGTTCCAGTAGTTGCTTTGGGAAATGATTGTCAGTAACCTTACATTATGAAAATTGAATATATTAGGCTCACACATGCAAAATGGGTGGTATGGTCCTTTAAACATTTGAATCATTCTGTTCTCTAATTACGGTTAAATGCATCAAATTCGGTTCATACACCGGATGTTGAATTGAGCTGGAGTTGACAATTTAACAGCAAATTTATCTACACCATGTTTAGAGTAAATATTCTGCTGCCACAGTTAAAACATAAATGTATTATCCAAATGTGCCACATGATAAACATGATCGCCTTTTTGAAATGTGACGTTTTGAATTTGCAGGCCGTCTTGGAGGCAACTCCACTACCTCCGAAGGAAGACGATGAGGAAGAGGAGTCTTACGTCTCTGAAGGGCAGATGCTGGCAGCAAGCTCTCAGTCCTGCTCCGATGATTCAGAAATTTCTGAGGAAATTATTGAAGGTACGAAAATACTCATTGATGATTTCAAATGTTGATCAAAGCAACGACAGATAAAAACACTGAAAATGCTAAATGAAATGGAAGCATTTTGAAGTGTTGTTTTTTTTTGTTTTTTTTTTTANTTTTTTTTTTTGTCGGTCTTGCTCAAGTTTTCCTATTCTTTACTTCTCAGTTTTTTTTTTATTTGTCTATTTTCAAACTTGTATTGATTTTCACTAAACTAAGAGATTCTCTTTGATTGTGGCTGAGCTCCATCGTTGGCTCCCTCGGCAGGCAAACGGCCTGTTTTTATGCTTGTGCACTTTGATAAAGCTGCAAATGTTTTCTTGTTTTCTGGCGATGCTTCCTCTGCAGAACCCTGGTAAATATTGAATGATGCTGCCGATAATCCGAATCCGGAACCTGTTGTCTTCAGAGACACCTTGCATCTTCTGGCTTCATTTTTACTCAACAGCGGCAACCGTCTCGATGTCGAAACATCCAAATTTCTTTTTAATTCCATGTTGACGTTCCCACAGACAGAAATTGTAGTTCTACTTCAACAAAGAGCCATCTTGCGTTATTCACGGCTGTGATTTATCTTTATCGTATCTTTCTCCCCTCCACACCTGCCCACTTCCTGTCTGGATCTACTGTATTCAGATGTGGAGGAGGTCCCAGCAGCCAAGGAGGATCGGAGCGAATCGACTCAGTCCGACAGCGATGACTGCATTGTTCACGAACAGGCAGCAAGGAGGAAGGTCAGTCAACCAGCAGGCCTCTGTTTACTCTCCACCAAACCGCAAAAACCTCAGAAAGAGGATGCGGTTGTTAAAAGCATTGAGCGGATGGAATGTATGGATGCTGTTTGGGTTTATTGTCTTGTTGGGATGTACTGAGTTGGGGTTTTGTAGGTGGGAGTACACAGCAGCACAGCGGAGGGAAGGAATTGATCTCCGGCTCTGTTGTGGAGACTTTCGTGCAGGTGTTCTGGTTTTGTGGAGGTTTACATCGATTTTCACGAGTTTGTTTCTGAGTGCCGGCCTTGGTTGCAAACTTGAATAATATCATAAATTTCCAAGTGAATTTAATGTTAAATGTGTCATTAAAGGACCATACCACCTATTTTGCATGTTTGAGCCTAATATGTTCAATTTTAATACACGTAATATTACTGACAGTCATTTCCCAAAGCATACTACTGGAACAGTGAATTAAAAATGTTTTTCCTACCTTCCAGACCACCATTGGTTTCAGTTCATTCTGGTACGCTATTAAAATCAACTTGTTGATACTTGAAACATTGTTGGGATAGGTAATCCATCATCACCAACAAGACGTGTATTCAGGTTTTTTTAGAAGTTACGTAATTTTAGCGTTTAAGCTCAATAAAAAGCGTAGAGTGAATGTATGTCTCAACCGGAGAATATAGTCCCAAATGAAGACCCACATCTATCGAAAAATTTAAACGACTGTGACTTCATAAGGCTGCGTAACTATTAGCAGGTGAAACATAAATTTTTAAGGTGGGTGTATCACTTGAATATTTGATTTTGAAAGATTAAGAGATTTTGCAAAATATCAGGAAAGCTGAAATACGGTTTTATCCTTTGGGAAATGGTTGTCAGTAACATAACATGTATGAAAATTGAATATATTAGACTTATATTATATATTAGACTATATTAGACTGTGTATTAGAACACAGAACCATTTAAAGCAAAGATAATCAACAGATGTTTATAAGAAATGATTCAGAGTGTCCCTCTTTTTGAGTCCAAAATTTCATAAACCTTGATAATGAAAGTCACTGTAAGGCTTCAGTTTCATGTTATGTGTTAGTAACATCTAAATAAGTTACAATGACGTCTTAGACAATGACTGATATTTTAATACATTTTCACAACTTATTCTTGTTATATTTAACATTTTAATCAGCTATTTAGCAAGTTAGTTGAACATTCATGGAAAATATCATTTCAGTCAGAATCACCAGATTTACAGCAGTTTGTGTATACAGCCTGACTGGTATTTAGATGCAAAAGCAAAACTAAATGCGTTTTCTCTTCGTCATTCTTCTCCCAGATCCTGTAAATAAATTATCTGTCAGGAAAACAATGTTAACTGCATTAATTTTTAATTTGTAATATTGATTTGTGATCTGTGTGTTTGTCCTCAGCCGTCAGAGCGAGTGCGTGTGGAGATCCTGTCTCTGAGCCTGAGGCCAGAGTCGCGCATCGCCCAGGACAGCAGCGTGGTGCGTTTGTTCGTGGAGTATTCTTTGCTTGATCTGCCCACGGAGGAAACGCCGCTGTCCCTGCCCAAACCCCCACCGAGCAAGACCATCAACTTCAACTACAGCAAAGGTACGAGCCTGTAGGGGGCAGCAGATTCCTCAATGCTCTGAGAGAATAACAAGCATGAGCTCAGTCTGTTTGTGCTCATTTATTTCAAGTTCTGCTCCTTCAGCTCACTCATTTTACACTGAGTTTAAAGAGAGAAAGTCAAATCATTTTCCTTTTAAGACAAACCCGTAGGTCCCGAACTGCCCAGAAAGTTTTGTTAACGGGTCCTCCACTTCCGCAATATATCTACCCAACATGTGATACATGAATTTACCCGCCGACACACTCTCCAAGTACCAGGCTAGTGAGCAAGTGTTTTGATAGCTCAGCCTGATACAGCCTGGCCAATCAGAACAGAGTCGGCTTTTCAGGAGCAAGCCTTAAAGAGACAATACCAAAATGGTCTTTTTTCACTCAGTGTGCACAGGCCTGCTGCTGTGACAAAGGAAGAGTAGAAGTGGATCATTAAAGTGCTGCAAAGGTTTCAAAATCGAACACTAAATGAAACTGTATTTTACATGGAAATCTGTCACATATGTCCACTTTAAAGTCAAAGCAAGCGTTTGTGAATGAGGGAACATGGTTGTGTGACAGTATTTGCCTTATCCAGAAGTGGGTAGAGTAGCCAGGAACTGTACTCAAGTAAAAGTATTGTTACTTTATGATAATAGTGACTCAAGTATAAGTAAGAGTAGTCACTAAAATAACGACTTGAGAAAGTATCTAGTAAAGAGATTACTTGAGTAGTGAGTAACTTTGATCAAGCTTATTCTTTAGAATAATCAACAAGCTATAAAGTGCTCATCTGTGGGGGAAAAAAATGCAAAGTAGCCACATGTAGCTTCTAATACAATCCAAATCATATCATATAAAGAAACAGTAGACATAATAATCAAATATTTACCACATAACAAATCATGACAATTCTGGCCTGGCCCCAAGACAGTTAGCTAGGTTAGCTTCATGAATTTACTCAGAATAGAACAGGAAAACCTGAGTTAGCATTAGCAGCAACAGCTAGTTAAGACAGTTAGCCAGGTTATCTTCATGAATTTACTCACAATAACACAGGAAGACTTGAGTTAGCATTAGCAGCAGCAGCAGCTAGTTAAGACAGTTAGCTAGGTTAGCGTCATGAATTTGCTCAGAATAGAACAGGCAAACTTGAGTTAGCATTAGCAGCAGCAGCAGCTAGTTAAGACAGTTAGCTAGGTTAGCGTCATGAATTTGCTCAGAATAGAACAGGCAAACTTGAGTTAGCATTAGCAGCAGCAGCTGGGTAAGACAGTTAGCTAGGTTAGCGTCATGAATTTGCTCAGAATAGAACAGGAAAACTTGAGTTAGCATTAGCAGCAGCAGCTAGTTAAGTAGCTAACGTTGCAGCTTACCGCCATATGTTTCCTCAAGTTCCATGCTGATTCTTAGAAGCTGAAATGTCACATTTTTAGTGACAAAGACACAACGCATCATGTAGCTGTTGGTTTTGGTAGACTGAAAAGAAAACAGCGTTTGAATGTGTGGCAGGAATGTGCCTCTTCTAAACCTCCTGCTGTTGATTCCACCATGACTGTTCTGCTCCAGGTGAAACCATGGAAACGGAGGGTGGGGGTGTGGCTACTTCAGAGCTGAAGCAGACAGCATAGTGTCTGACAATGAGAGAAAAACTGAACGTGACTGAATTCAAACGAGTGAAATCAAAAGTAACACAAAGAGTGCGACCAAATGTAACAGAATAAAAGTATATTTTTTCTTCATAAATATACTCAAGTATGAGTTAAAAGTATCCTGTAATAAAACTATTTAGTAAAGTACAATTTTGTGGAACGTGTTACTACGCACCTCTGGATTTATCAACATGTTAAAGTGTGGCACTGCGTTTTATGAATTTCCACAGGTGAAATCCGACAGTAAATATACACGTTGCTGATTGCTGAATGTGTGTGTTTTTTTTTTATTGTTGTTCTACCTCCCCAGTGATTCCTGTGGATGCAGAAAACAACAAGCCGAGGCGGGAGCTGCTGAGGGGGGTCCTACAGGGACGCCTCCCTCAAATGGAAAGGTAAGGAAACCTCAAACAGGAAAAAGACTGGCTGGCTGTTATTTATTCAGACAGAAAGGGACGGAGGCAGCAGAGGAGAAAACGGATTCAGTCATAAACAGAGATAAAAAATATATCACAGTAAACTGACACATTAGCCATGCAAACAAGGGTCACGACGATAACCATGCCATCAGTCATAATTCTCAGTAATATCCAATAACAGAATTCGGTTCACGGTGGTGAGCGAGCCGCCGGAGGAGGAGGAGCAGGACAGGGAGTGTGAGGACGTGGGCGTGGCCTTCCTGAGGATCCCCGGAATCCTTGAGAACCAGCAGGACCTAGTAGAGACCAGTCTAAACGGTTAGCGCACACACACACACTGAGCTTTGCTGAACTTGACCATTCACAGCAAATGCATGTGTAACTCATTGTTTTTTTCTTTCCTTCTCCCTGTTTCTCTTCACAGACTATTTAAGTCTTTTCCGCATTTGATATTCACGCATAATTACATAATCATCATAATGTTACACACAGATTGATGGAGTGTCAAACATCCTCCTGCTGTGTGTGTGTGTGTGTGTGTTTGTGTGTGTCTGTGTAGTTTTGGATGTCGGGGATAGCAGCATGGTGGTCGGCAGTCTGACTGTGTCCGTGGAGGGACTGGAGGCTCTGAGGTCCATCATGGAGGATCCAGACCGCGAGTTCTCCCCCGTCTCCCCTCTGATCTGATCTCAGACCAGCAGACGAGCAATAAATGAGACACGGTTTGTGCTGGAACCTTTTGCTTGGCTTTGTTTTAGCGAGTTTTCAGTGAAAAACACTTTCCGCGAGAAGAGACTTTTCACTGCCATTTACGGTAAAGGAAGTTATTTTGTGGTGAGGACGGCTCAGAATGTGCCTCCAAAACCAGATGGCGAAGAGAAACATGGAGAGAAAACGTAAAGTAACTGATACTGACATGCCAAAGTCCCTCATAATAAGCCAAAAAAAAAGACAAAAACACATACATGGTATTTTTATGATTCTGTTTTCCACTTAGAGTTTTTATTATTGATTTTTTTAATCACATTTTCAGTGTTTGGTGAATATTCTAAATATAAGTCGGATTTATTTGTTTTTATATATAAAAACAGAAACCAATGAGGCATTCTTAAAGGACCATACTGTCTGTTTTGCGTGTTTGAGCCTAATAGATTCAATTTTCATACATGTAACGTTACTGACAATCATTTCCCAAAGCATACTACTAGAACTGCATGGAACTACTGTTGTCAGTTCTTTACTACAGCACTTGAATGCACCACTAGGAAGCATTTTCAGATCACTCTGCACTTTTTATTGCACTTAAACGCTAAAATTATGAAACTTTGA